>VXBJ01006541.1:56502-92595 GCA_013400055.1 Nycticryphes semicollaris | reverse complement strand
CCCTCCCTCCCTGCCTGGCCCTGGAACTGGGTGCTTTCCCCTCTCCCACAAATGAGTGTTGGTACCTTTGTGTCCACACTTCCATCCCACTTTAGCTCCATTCTCACTCCCTACTGCCAGCCTTTGCCTGTCTCCTGGGACCCAACTCCTTCAACCTTCCTGCAACCCCCGCCCACCCTTCTCCTCCTCTCTTTACCCTTTCACACAGGGGAAGTGTTGCAGTCTCTGGGCTCTGCCCCTCCTCTCTCCCCACAACTCCAGCCATGCAGTTGCTCAATCCAATTTTTCTGTCTCTGACTCCTGTAATCACATTATTTGTACCTCTACAGTTCATCTCTTGTACAGCTCCTGTTTTGCCCTGGCCCTCCTGGCGTTTGCCCTTTGCTTGCTGTTTTTATGTCATTCTCATTTCTGCAATCACCTGATTCCTTTATGATCCTCCTTTCCTTCAGATGCTTGGAATTGCTGTAAACGATTTGCACCAGTCCCACCTGTGTTCATTATTCTGTCCTTTGAGGTTTCTACCCATACTTTTGGAATTTTTTCTATGCAACACAATAATTAAATGAGTGGCTGCCAAAGAGATCCCAAGAAGAGCTGTGATATAGATGTTTCTAGAGAGTGGTTTGGGAGGCACTAATGTGATTCCAGGCACAGATAACCTTCATTTGGTTCTAGTCCTACAGTTATATTGCAAAGTCCATCATTCACTTGTATTAGGACCTTCATTTGTGAAAGCACAAGCTCAGGACAGGCTCTAAATCGTGGCTTTAAAAATCCCCTCACAGTTAGTGCATCGTGGAGGAAAGCTTGGTAATTTGGTGTGAGGTGACCAGAAAGATAGCCATGATAATTATTGTCTTAAATGACCCTCTCCCTCTCTCTGGTTTGGAAGCCTGATTTCTAAAATTATTAGCACTGCAGGTGCAGGTTTAAAAAACAAACCAAACAAAAAAAGTCCCTGGAGGTGTTAGATCTGAGGATGTTTGGAGATTTGGGAATCTGGTGGTGGGATAGTTCATGTACTCAGCAGTGCCCAGGATTGCCAGGCTGGAACCCTTCCAGCTAGAGGCTTCAGGCTGTGATTACCGGTGCTGTACATCGACATTCAGGCAGCCTTATGTTGTATTTCTCGTTTCAACAAACATTTTAAAACAAACCCTGAAACTTCCTTTACAGTCAGCATGAAAACGAGGAGCAAGACCTGGGAAACAAGAACACTAATGGTTTACAAAGAACCGTGTCATCGGAATCGACGGATTCAGGTACGGCTTCCTCAAGTAAGAAAGGAAAAGCATCATGTCTTTGGGTCAAGGAGTTTCCAGGGTTTGGATGGGGAACTGTAGTTGCCTCCCTGCAGCCACTTCTCATCCTTACACCCCTGAAAGGAGGGAGGCCAGCAAACCCTCGCTGGGCAAACGTCTGCAGTTTGTGGTTTGGGGGGGTGGGTGTGTGGTTTGGTTTTTGTTTGTTTTTGATTGTCCTGGAGTAGGTTAGTGGTTCACACGGAGGCAAAACTGGTTCTGCCCACGCGGAGGGACTCCTGGCAGAGCTGGCTTTTCCCTTTTCCCTTGGGATGGACGTGGTCACTGACCTGTCGTGCTTTGTACCCCGGCGTGACACTTATCACTGCACTTCTCTGATTGCCTTGATGTTCCACTCGCCTTATCGTGAGCAAATCAGCCTCTGTGGCAGCAGAGAGGGCTGAAGATGAAGGCTGTTAAAGACAGCCCAAGATAGGCTTCCCTGGTCAATCAGTTCTCCTGCCATCCCCTGCTCTGTGGTGTCCTGCAGATATCGGCTTGTGAGAGTTTATAGGGCTGGAAAAGGAGGAAGATAGTGTTTAATTCCTCACTGTTAGGGTCCACTGCGTATCTGCCCCCAGCTCTGTGAGTTTCTGCCCCACCAGGTGCAGTTTTTTTCTCTCTCTTAACCCAAACTGTACTAACATGCAGTTTTTCTCTCTCTTAACTCTGCTCTGCTTGCTCGAATCAAAGCCATTGAGCAGGGTTTGTCTTATGGCTTTAAGTTTTAGGGGGTTTTTTTTGTGGCTTTTTGTTAAAATGAGCTGATTGTTTACCTGAAACCTGGGGAGCTGCTTCTTAGTACTGATACATGCCCAGATACTTTTTTTTTGGGGGTATGGGGGGTGTTTTTGTTTTGGGGTTTTTTTTTTGTTCAGACAAGATGCTGTGTCAGTGAAAATGAAATAAACTTTTGCCCGAAAACTCTGTAGAATCGGGGAAGTTTCTGATATTTCATTCGTCCAGCCCAGTGATGGAAACTGGTGTCTCCACCTGAATTTAAGCACTGGTCTGTCTGTGTGTGGGACTTCCAGCCTTCAAAGGAACCGCTAAAACACAAACACAGACACCACAGAGCGGGATAGAATAACCTGGCTTGCGAAATCTTCGCTTTCTTCTTGACTTTTTCCCTCTTTTCCCACCTCTGAAGCAGGTCTTCAGTGCTTACAAAACACTCCTGACTCGGGTTGCTGCTGGGCTGAGACCACTGCCTGTCACTTTAGTCAAATTAATCCTTTGTAGTTGTGTTTGTTTGGATCACAGTCACTGAAAGAGCAACCAGTCTTGTCGTGACAGCGTAGAGAACTTTCTCATAAGCTCTTGGCCTGGCACTGGGGCTTGCCAATACCACTGTAACCCAAAAGAAAAACCCCTCAGGGAATCTGTGTTTCACTAAACTTGGTATTTGACTGTATTTACATGCTCTGTAGCTGGAATGTTTCACTCGGTTGCTGTTATTTCCAGACACTGACACACATTAAGAAAGGCTTTTGACTGCCTTTTTTTTTTTTTTTTTTTCTTTTGGAATGAGCCCAAATTTTCACCCTGGGAAGAGGTGTAACTAAAAACCTGGCTTTAAAACCCCAAAGGACCAAGTTGTTTATCGAGACGTGCATGTGGTGTTTGAGAGAATAAGCCAAGAGTGTTCTGTGTCCTGTGGGAGCAGAACATGTTCCGTGTGACATTCTAGGCAGGGCTAGGGATGCTTCTTTTAATTACTCTTATTTTTCCTCAACTAACTCTTGAGTATGGCCAAACCCAGTGGAGTATCTGCAATTATCTACCTCTACACGGAGGTGAGGCTGCAAATGGGGTTTTACACAGTAATTTCTCATCTGAGCGCGGGGTCTTGCTGAGGAAATAGCTACCAGTGCTTAATACTTTGCATTTTCAGGGTTTTACTGGGTAGAAAAATGCTGTTTCTCCTTTGCAGGTTGTGCCTTAGATTTGCCTGGTCCCGCAGCCTCGAATGATATCCTGGAGGAAACGTAAGTAACCGTGTGCTGAGCATCACTCCTGCCATTTCATGGGGCTCTTGTATTTTTTTTTCTCCTAATCTTCTATCCCCAGGGATGGGGATGGATGCCCTTGGTCACTGATTTAACAACCTTTCCTTAAATTCCTTTCAGGATTAGTTAGACAAGAAAAGGAGGGAGAGAAGGAGTCTAGCCAGTATTTCAAAAAAAAATTAGTATGGGATAAGCTGCCTCTAAATAGCTTTTAAGAAAGACATGTGTCATCAAGAAGCACATTGGCTTTTGGTTAATGTAACTCTTCATGACTTACACTAAAAATCAACCTTGTATTTATTATCCTTCGGTGCTAACTGTGGGGAATCTCACTTGCTTCTAGGTTTGAGAAAGCAATTCTCAAATCCAGCCAACTGAAGTAAGTAGAATTCTATTTAAATGTCTTGGGACTGTTGTAGCTGAGGGAGTTTTACTGGGGGGGGTATGTGGGAAATAGTGAATTCTACTCATGTTACTGTTGAAATAAATGTGTTTCTTTTTTTTTTTTTTCCATTGTAGCTTTCGAATTCCTTTCAGAAGAATCCATTCACTGCCTGTAAGTGAGGGTGGTGGTGATGTTATATAAATATTGAAGGATTTGCTGGTTTTCAGTTGGCTACATTCCACAACTTGTTAATTTTCAGTCATCCAGAGCAGGTGCTGCAGTAGGTAATAAAAGCAGTCAAAATTACAGCTCCTGAACTTGAAACCTCATTTGAGGTGGCTTGAAATTTGGGTGATGGGGCTTTGTCCCCAAGAAGTGTTTTGGTACCTGTACTGAGACATCGGCATCAGGGGGCTCCTGCACGTAGTTTGCCCCAGTTTGAAGTCAGAGACCTTTATTAACGCCTGTTCTGCTTAAAATGTCTTTGTGGAAGGACTTTGTTGCTCGATACTGAACTGTTGTGTCTGTGTGACCTTTGTAGCAAAGCCTCCTGGGATGCAGCCCTGCTCTGAAGAGGAGCCATTCCAATTCTCTGGACAGCAATGCTTTTCAGCCCTTGGAACAAGATGCAAATAAGGAGAATGTAAGTGTGGGCTTTTCTGTGACTGAATTAACACCTCCTGAAGCAGCAGAAGGGGAGCTGCTTCCTTTACTCTCTGTAGCTTGGATATAATAGAGTTTTACGTGGCTTATCTCAGGGGAGCTTGCAGGGAAGTGTGACCACAGTGATTATAGCGACTGCAAATTGATTATAAGTTAATAAAAACTTGAAAGATTTTGGTTGTGCAGCTTGACCTTCATGCTACCAAACCTGGTGCCTTTAGGCTGTGGCAGGGGTGCTGCTGGCTTAAGATCGCTATGAGGGGTGCCTCCAGAAAGCTCTGTAGATAGATCACCCCCTCTCTCCCCTGGTGTGGGGAGCTCTGGTTCCTCAGCACCACAAAAATCCTGCTGGGTCTGAAAGGCCTCGTTGCTGGAAATCCTGTTGGAAGGACTCTGACAGGGTGTCAGGGAGAAGATGCTCAGCAGCAAATGGAATTCTGTTGACGAAGCTGCTGCTCTAAGTAAAAATGATTCATTTTGTGGAGAAGTTGACCAGGAAAAGAACTTAAATCTGAAGTGTCAGGTAGTTTCAAAAAAGAGAAATGTATGAAATGATCCCAGAAACTTAGGCAGTTTACAGTCTTGGTGAAATGATGATTTTGTTCCTCTTTGATTCAGGAATCATTTGAGTTTAAGAAGCCAACCAAACCAGCTTCTCGTTGTTCTGCACATGCCCAGACCAGTGATGGAAAAAGTGTTCCTGGACCAAGGCAGAATTCATCCCCAGCACAGCCAGTAAGTGCTACAGTGTTCTCTGCAACAAAGGAATTCTCACCTAAGCACAGAATCCCATAATGATCTGGGGTTGGAAGGGACCTCTGGAGATCATCTCCTCCAACCCCCTGCCACAGCAGGTCCCACAAGAAGGTGTCCAGGTGGGGTTTGAATATCTGCAACAATGGATCCAACTGTGTAGATGCAACTGGATTTGTTTTATGCCCAGATGTGGGATCCAGGAAGAAAACATGTGCTTTATTCACATTCTGTTGCTTAGAAAAAGCAAGTGAAGAAAACCATGATGGGTCCTTGCACAGAAATGGAGCTGGGGGAGGGGGTAGGGGGGCAAGTGTTGTCTCCATTCCCTGAATCTGGTAGCCCTTCATCCTGCTGGTACCCCTCATCGTGGGCTTCTCGGTTTGTATCTGCTTGTTCCTGTTGCCAGCACCCCCTTCTCTCCTTCCTTTGCACCTTCGTTGGAGAGCTTCCTCCAGAGAAGGGGGTTATTGCTTATCGAGGCTGATGAAGGGCTCTGCTGTTGTAGGTATCAAATAGACAAAGAAAACTCTCCTGTTGTAGGACAGAATTATTGGGACTCAGTTTGAGGTTTGCTTAAGTCAGTGGTGGAACAACTACTGTGTCTTCTGTGGAGTGGGGAGAGGCATCATCTCTGTGGCTACAGCACCCACCAAAGAGATGGAATGTTGTTAAAACTCACTCTTGTTTCAGTTGCCCACAGGAGAACAGGAAAACCAGAGGCCAGCTCTCCTGCAGCACTCTGCTCTGGCTTCCTCTGAGAGCGAGGATGATGAGGGATTCCTAGAGCTGTTGGACGCGCAAGATTTGAAGGTACGTACAAAAAGAAATGTGATGGGAATCTGAAAATCAGCCTGGGAGAATATCAATAGTCTGCCAGCTGTGTGTGGCTGTGATGTGTGTGTGTTGTAGCTCCAGCAGAAGTCAGTCTGACTAGTCAAACCACAAAAAGCGAAATATTGTGGAATCCTGGGAGATGAGTTATCATCATCCTTGTCAGCTCTTGCTTTTCAGTATCTCCACGGGCTGTTCCCAAGCACAGACAGTGGGATTTACTTGGGGTGTGAAAACAGCAGTTAAAGAATTGCTGCTGTTCCTGTTGGCAGACAAGAACTGTGTCGCTGGAGAAAATTATTTGAGCAGTTGGCGTTTATTTGTGTTTTTTAAACTTGCTGTAAGAGCTGGAGGTGACGCTGGCTTTTGAGCTGCTGTTTCTAACTGAACTTAAAACACTTAAAGCTTTGGAGGAGTATCATTGTTGATCAGTGGATGAGTTGATGGAACTCACCTTCTCCAAGGTGGCTCGGCTCTGTGCTGTTATTTCACAGAGCATGGAGTGTGGGACTTGTCACTGAGTTAAATTCCTCAAACTGCTCCGAGAGCTGAATCCAGCTGGAACATTGGCCTGAGCTGTGCAGAAGCTGTGAATATTTACAGTCTCTGCCCACAGTGAATTAAATGAGAAGGAAATTTATTTTCCTTTTCTTTTTTTTTTCCCCTCAGAACCATGAGGAGATGCCGTCTGACGTGGCGAGCCTCTGGACCGCGCCACTGGTCATGAGGAGGACGGACAATCGGGTGAGTGTTTCTGGGAGAGACAGGGACTTTGTTCTGGTGGCGGCTTTCGCTCCCAGGACAAACAATCCCACTGTCTTAACATCCCTCCTAACAACAGCAAAACAAGATGTGGCATAAACCCCTGTTGATATTCTGTTATCTCTGGAGCCTCTTCACCTGGAAGACTCTGGCAGGGTGGAACAATGCTCGTTACATTGGCATCAGCTTTGTTTTTGCAAAACCCTTTTATAAATGCAAAAAGACCTTGACTCCCTTTATCTCAGATACTTGACATATCTTGAATACCATCTGCACAGCCCTACCTAGAGTGCCTCTAGCCCAGTCTTCTGATACCAGGCTGCAAAGGGGGTTTAAATTCCAGCCAACACCTCCTTAATCTGCTGATAGATTGTCTACTAATTGGCATAAAGCCCTCTGCCAGCACATTGTTTTGCTGACAGTGCTCCAAGCTTATCCAGTCTGCCCAGCAAGAAACATGTGTTACTGGAAACGTGGGTCCTGAATTTAGATGACCATAAAATCACAGAATCCTAGAATGATACGAGGTTAGAAGGGACCTCTGGAGATCATCTCCTCCAACCCCCTGCCACAGCAGGTCCCACAGGAAGGTGTCCAGGGGGGGTTGGAATGTCTCCAGAGAAGGAGACTCCACCACCTCTCTGGGCAGCCTCTGCCAGGGCTCTGCCACCCTCACAGCAAACAAGTTCCTCCTCAGCTTGAGATGGAACTTCCCATGGGCCACTTTGTGCCCGTTCCCTCTTGGCCTCTCCCTGGGCACCACTGGAAAAAGACTGGCCCCATCCTCCTGACACCCACCCTGGAAGGATTTAGAGCCCTTCATCACATCCCCCCTCAGCCTTCTCTTCTCCACACTCAAAAGCCCCAACTCCCTCAGCCTTTCCTCACCACAGAGATGCTCCAGGCCCCTCAGCATCTTGGTGCTCCTCTGCTCTCCCCTCTCCACCAGTTCCCTCTCCTTCTGGAACTGGGGAGCCCACAACTGGTCCCAGTGCTCCAGCTGGGGCCTCCCCAGGGCAGAGCAGAGCAGAGGGGCAGGATGACCTCCCTCCACCTGCTGCTCACACTCTTCCTCATGCCCCCCAGGATGCCATTGGCCTTCTTGGCCACCAGGGCCCATTGCTGGCTCATGGGCATCCTGTTGGCCACCAGGACTCCCAGGTCTTGTTCCTCAGAGCTGCTCTCCAGCAGGTCCCCCCCAACCTGTCCTGGTGCAGGGGGTGATTCCTCCCCAGGGGCAGGACCCTGCACTTGCCCTTGTTGAATTTCATCAGGTTCCTCTCTGCCCAGCTCTCCAGCCTGCCCAGCTCTCACTGTGTGGTGTCACAGCCATATTCATGTCCTGCTGGTGCTGTGCAGTGGCATTTTGTAAATATGTCTGAAATTCAGAGTCTTGCTTAGTTTCTGATGTAAATCTTTGCTAGACAACTCCTGACTCCTCTCTTTCCCCATAGGCCAAACGCTGCCAGTTGTTTGGCTCTTCATCTCTGCCTGGGGGTGCAGGAAGAACTCCTCAAAAAAGGATGGAGAGATCCCAGGAAGAGAATTCTCCAGGGAAAAGCAAGAAGAGGAGAAGCCTGCCTGGAATACCTGCTGAGGACTCAACGGTTGGTGGTTTGGCCTCTGATTTCCTGTCAGGGAGTTGATTAGGAGAGGGAGCTCATAGTATGAGGGGAAAAGGGTCTCTGCTGTTGTTGATCTCTAACCTCTGCTCCTCCAGAGCCTCAAAATGGTCAAGACACGATCCTCCACCGCTGAGGTTGAGAGCATTTTGGACAGTGACCAAAGAGACCTTATTGGTGACTTCTCAAAGGTAATTCAAGTGATTTAATGGCGTCTCTTGGTAGAGATGCCTCAAGCCAGCCCCATTAAAGCACTTCCTATGGTTATTCACGGGCAGGGAAGGTGCTGGAGATCAGGGCACTGTTGTGGGTTAAACACAAAGCCATTCATTCCTGGTTACTCAAAAATCTCTACATAATGCCTTCGGTAGGGGAGCCACAAATAAAACTCTGTCCCTGCGTTTTAGAATCCTGACTTTTTAACTCATGGGCTTTGCTGAAGAGGCTCTTGCCAACCACGTGTCTGTGTGGCTGAATTATCTGCTGGGCTGTGTGCTGTCACCCCCTCAGCTCTCATCTGGAATTGTCTCAAACACTCTCTGTCTCGTAGGGTTATTTATTCCACACCGTTGATGGGAAACATCAAGATTTAAAATACATCGACTCAGAAATGGTATGTGCTCTGGGGACAGTAAGTAAAAAAATGATTCTCCACTGGGAGGGGGAGAGGAAAGGGTGAAACACCAAAACATCCTGAAATAACTGAAAATTATTATTGTGTTTTTCCCCCAGATTGTGTCTGTGCTGACCGGGAAGTTTGCGAGCTTCATCAAGGAATGTGTGATAATTGATTGCAGGTACCCATATGAGTACGAAGGGGGACACATCAAGGTAAGAGGAGTGAGGAGTTGTCTGAAGTTGGGGGTCACTGGGCACTGCGTGGGGCTGTTCTTTACTGGTGTATACCCCAGACCATGTGGGTTTGTTATCACCTGGGACCCTGTCACACCAGCGCACTGGGGGAGGAACTTTGGAACACTGAGCTCACGTTTGGGTCATGAAGTGACTTTTCCTTCAAAGGAGGGAACTTTTTCCTTAAGCAGAGGAGGAGGCCTGGGGGACAAGCAGGGAGATGATTCCAGAGGAGGACACAAGACACTGGGTGTCCAGCATCCTGCTATTCAGGGAAGCTACAACTGGAATATTTAAGCTTCATTTAAACCACAGACTTCCAAGAACTGTAAAAAATAGATCTCATCTTGAAGTCTGCTGCTTGAGCCAGCTGCCTGCCCCCCTCAAACACAGTGAGATGGGGGAGGGAAACCCAACCTACAGGTGTTGAAATGGCATCTGGGACAGGTCCGGGTTGCCCAGAGTCACTGTTAGACCTTCTGCAACGTGCTGTTGGGTCTGAAGCCGCGTTCCCAGCGGCTGGAGAGGGTTCCCAGAGCTCCTGTTGGAAACTAAGGATGAGGAAACCTCTTGCAAGGAAGTTTGAGGGGTTTGTTGTTTCTCCTCCGCTTCACAGGGCGCTGTAAACCTGCACATGGAAGAGGATGTGGAGAACTATTTGCTGAAGAATCCAATTCAGCCGTCGGAGAACAAACGTGTGATAATCGTCTTCCACTGCGAGTTCTCTTCAGAGCGGGGGCCTCGAATGTGAGTCACCCCACGCTCCTCCCCTTCCCTGGAATAAGAGTTTGCTGCTGTGCTAGTTGAGGGCAGAGCTTTCAGGGTGGTACCAGTTACTGTGCTGGTTTACTGCTTCATAACTGGTTTATTGTGAGGAGATGCGACAGTTGAAGTTGGGCTGGTGTATTGGGATGCTTAGAAATGGCAAGGGAAAACCAGTTTGCCACAGCTTGGTGGCCAGTGTGGTGTGTCCACTTCTTCCTGATGGGAAATGCCTTAATTCCCTAATACAAGGAATGGGAAGTTTGGGGTGAGTGCTCTTTACAGTGTTGTTTGTTGGATGTGAGGTTTAAGGGAGGATCTTGTCCTGTTCCAGGTGCCGGTTTGTGAGGGAGCGGGACAGGTTGGGCAACGAGTACCCCAACCTCCACTACCCAGAGCTGTATGTCCTGAAAGGGGGTTACAGGGACTTCTTCTTGAGATGCCGTGTAAGTAACAGAATCCCAGAATGCTCTGGGGCTGGAAGGGACCTCTGGAGATCATCTCCCCCAACCCCCTGCCACAGCAGGTCCCACAGGAAGGTGTCCAGGGGGGGTTGGAATGTCTCCAGAGAAGGAGACTCCACCACCTCTCTGGGCAGCCTCTGCCAGGGCTCTGCCACCCTCACAGCAAACAAGTTCCTCCTCAGCTTGAGATGGAACTTCCCATGGCCCACTTTGTGCCCGTTCCCTCTTGGCCTCTCCCTGGGCACCACTGGAAAAAGACTGGCCCCATCCTCCTGACACCCACCCTGGAAGGATTTAGAGCCCTTGATCACATCCCCCCTCAGCCTTCTCTTCTCCACACTCAAAAGCCCCAACTCCCTCAGCCTTTCCTCACCACAGAGATGCTCCAGGCCCCTCAGCATCTTGGTGCTCCTCTGCTCTCCCCTCTCCACCAGTTCCCTGTCCCTCTGGAACTGGGGAGCCCCCAACTGGTCCCAGTGCTCCAGCTGGGGCCTCCCCAGGGCAGAGCAGAGCAGAGGGGCAGGATGACCTCCCTCCACCTGCTGCTCACACTCTTTCTCATGCCCCCCAGGATGCCATTGGCCTTCTTGGCCACCAGGGCCCATTGCTGGCTCCTGGGCATCCTGTTGGCCACCGGGACTCCCAGGTCTTGTTCCTCAGAGCTGCTCTCCAGCTTAACGTTCTCTTTAACTCAGAAGAAATGACAGTGGTTTGTTTGGGGTTGGGTTCTTTTTTTTCTGGGGTGACTTTTTCCTGCTCTATTCCACGGTGCTCTCAGAGCAGTTAAAACTTGGCAGTGAGGTTTCCTTCCCTTCTCTCAGCCCAGTCCACTCGTCCGAGCTGTCTTGCTGCTGTAGCTCAAAAGCTTTTCTGCTTTCAAGGGTAAATTGTAGAACTTATTTCTGTGCTTTTATAAGAAGCAAGAGTTCAAAATGTCATTTGGAGGAGGAGTTGAAGCCTGCAAGGACTGGGGGAGCAGAGAGACTTGACAGTAATTCCCGTGTAACGAACGGGAACCTGAAGTCTCAGACTGAACTAAAATAGCAACATTTGAGAAACTCAGAGTTTTGAGTTTTCAGCAACTAATTCAGAAAAAGCAACTTGAAACAGCCCGGCAGCTCTTCCCAGTGCTGTGAGGAGGCTGTTTCTCCTGTGCCTTGATCACTCTGGCCCTCGTGCTGTGGATGTCTCTTCCAGGACATTCCAGTGCTGGGACTTGGTGTGTTTTGAGAGCAATCGGAGAGATTTGGCTTTGCTGGCTGGGGCTGTCTCCCAGTGGGACGTGGGGTCTCCCAGCATTTGGGGATGCTGTCCTGGTTTTTGGCTCTCCCTGCAACCTGCTGCCTCCTCTGTGCCTGTGGGTTTTGGTTCTGACCCGTGGTGGGGGGACCGAGGGCCTCAAGGTGGCAGCACGGAACAGCCCTTAGTGCTCCTGAGCGTGAGCCAGGGGCTGCCCAGTCCCTGTAGACAAGTCTTTCTGCACATTTGTGCTATTTCCAGTGAGGCACCGCATGGACTGACTGTGTGTGGTGGTGCTGGGCAGAAAATTTGGGGTGAGAGCTCCATATGCAGGGCTGAAAGTCCTTTGTTTCACAGCTACTGCTTCTGAAGGAGCTGTAACCTGAATATCGCTCATNCTTCTCTTCTCCAGGCTGAACCCCCCCATCTCTCTCAGCCTGTCCTCCCAGCAGAGGGGCTCCAGCCCTCCCAGCATCTCTGTGACCTCCTCTGGCCCTGCTCCAACAGCTCCACATCCTTCTGCTGTTGGTGGCCTCGGAGCTGGAAGCAGAGGGGCAGAATCCCCCACTGCCCCTTCCCCTGCTGGGGATGCAGCCCAGGGTGTGAAGGGCTTTCTTGACTCTCAGGGGACATTGCCAGCCTGTGGTCAGCTTTTCAACCCCCAACCTCCCCCAAATCTTTCTTCTTTTGGCTGTTTTCAACCCATTCTCCGTCCAGCCTGGATTTGGTGGAATTTAACACGGAGAGATTAACCCATCTCTTCTTCCCCCAGAGTTTCTGTGAGCCCCAGAGCTATCGCCCCATGCACCACAAGGACTTTAAAGAAGACTTGAAAAGGTTCCGCACCAAAAGCCGGACCTGGGCCGGGGAGAAGAGCAAAAGGGAACTCTACAGTCGCCTGAAGAAGCTCTGAGGCTTGAAGGGAACAGACAGAAACTGCCTGTTGTTGGGGGGGGAGGCTGCAGTGGGAAGGGAGACTGTGCCTGTTCCTCCCTTGTGGTTATCGGGTACCGGTTCTCTCTGCCTGTTGGTGTTGGTTTTGGTGGTTGTTCTTTTTGGTGGTTGTTTTTTTTTTTTTTATTTTGTTTAACTGGGAACAACGTGGAACTGGAACTTGAGCAACTGGGGAGCAGCCTCTTCTCCATCTTCTCCTTCTATTGCTGCAGGGGAAACGGCTTCTTGCCTTCCATGATGTCCACAAACTGCCCGGGGAGGGTGGGGAGAGGCTGCTGTTTCCAGGGGCTTTGGCTGGTACAGGGTGTAACCAGTTCAAGGGTATTTTAGTGCCTGTTATTATTTTATGTGTATATTTTTTTTTTTAAAATGCCTTATTTTATTTAAATACAGTCAAATGAAGCTCATACCTCTACGGTAGAATCATCTGGGTTGTACTGAGATCTTGTTTGTGTTGAAGGGCAGCCCGCTCTGGGGGAAGGGGGTGTTGTCTGTCACTCCATTTTCTCAGGCTGTCACTTTGATCCTGTGTTTTGGAAGCAAAAGGCGTCGTGGGGAAGTAAAATGGGAAATAACTCATTCCAGTGAGAGGTTCCCACCTCGGCCAACGCCGGTGTTTGGCCGTGGGAAGCCTCTCGAGGAAAATCTATGGGGAAGTTGTTTCTTGTGTGTAGTTATCATGTTCACCTCGTTCACTTCTTCTGGGTTGCTTTGTTCTGTAGCAATTCGAATTTAGCTGCTGCTTTAGCTCTCGAGGAGTTGGCCCTTCCAGGAAGAGAGAACTGGCAGCGAAGGGTAATTGGGTATCAGGCCCTTTGGGGTGATCCCAGCAGCTGCAGGTGACAAAGCTGTCACCACCGGGGTTCCCCACAGCAGCCATTTACTACCCTGCTCCTTCCGAGGCCGTGTCTTCTCGTCACCGAATGTGGGGAGTCACACTGATGCTCCTGGGAGGCCGTTCTGACACGGCTCCTGCTGCCAGGGCTCGGACAGTGGCCACTTCTCCAGCAGCAGAGGCTCCTTCTGCAAGGAAAAAGGCAGGAAACAGAATTAATGCCTGAAGGAAGAGGAACTTCCTCAGCCCGTGTCGTACCCTGTAGCCGAGTCCTACAAGTTCACGGTTCCGCGGCACAACAGCACCGCTCCTGGAACCCCTTCCCTGCTGATTTTGGTGCCACCTAAGAGCCAACCAAGGAACTTTATGGTAGCCCAGTGATGGCAGCAAGCGGCGGACCTTACCCCAAAGCCATGCCCTAATGATGGTTGTTGTAACTCATCTTCCTCACGCAGAATTGTCTTGGGTGAAGTTAGTGCTCCCCTGCCCTGGGAACAGCCCCGAGGCCCAGGAGCTCTTCGGCAGAATTCCCCACGTGGCAGCGCTGGGCTGGCTCCACGGGAGCATCGTGTCTGCGTCAAAAAAATACTGGAATGGAGTTGCCTCGTGTGGAATTTTCACTTGATTGTGGTTGGGTGGGTGTTTTCTTGTTTTTTTTGTTTTTTAAAACTGTTTGGTAAAACCTGTTGTTCATCCTCTCAAGCATTGGAAGGTTAAACTTGGAAAAAGTAATGTTTTTTGCTGTTTTTCCTCAAGAGTGAATTCCTTGAAGGGGAAGGTGATGAGATGCTGAATCAGAAGTGGCTGTTACCGAAGCTCCCCCATCTCTGGGGAGGTCTGAGCGCTGGGGGGGTACCCGGGAGGTGGGAGGAGAAGACCCAACATGGGCAGTGACACCCAGGGAGCCCTTGTGCCAAGCTCAAGCAGTAAATACTCGGTGCAGCGAGAGGAGCAGCCGCCTGAGCTGCCTCGGTGCCACTTCCTAAAGGGAATAGTTGCTCAGTGTGAAAGTTTTAATTCTCCAGCACCTTCCAAAAAAGCAGCTGGAGCTCATTGATGGAGCCATCACGCTCTGCTGAGAGGTTTGCTCCCCTTCCTGCCCCTGAATTCACTCTTTATCCTAAACCTCCTGATATTTGGGAAAGGGAGGGGGGTGAGGGTACCACAGTGCTTGGTGGCTCGGAGGGGACATGGGGCTCAGATTCCCCTGTCACACACACACCCCCTTCCCTGCTTTACACCCTCCTGGGGCTGCACTGGAGTCCTGGGGGTGGGAAGGCGGAGGCTGCAGGATGTTTGGAAGCAGGACCCCTACCCTCTGAGCCCGCAGCCCCCACAGGAGATAATAAAGTCCTTTAAATCCCCACACTTTGGCCAACTCAGCTGGTCTCGCAGCAGGAGATGCACTGGGGAACTCGGCATTGCCCACCCCAGCTCGAGAAGAAACCCCTGTGGCCGTTGTGGCTTTTCCTTCTGCTGCTCTTTGCTTCCAGAATAACTTTAAATGATAAAACAAATAGCGCTGCTCTTTCCTTTTGCAGCCCTGCAGGAGCTGGAGCGGGTGGAGGTTTTTTGGGGCTGGGTGAGAACCACTCATGGCCTCCTGCAGAGGTGGACAGAGCTGGGAAAGCCCAGTATATCCCAGTCTGGGCTGTTTCCAGGCTGGTGGGGAGTCGGGTCTGTGATTTCCCGCTTCCATGATTTGGGAATAAGCAGGGCTGCAGCCCTTTGAATTTCAGAGCAGTCTATTTCTGTTGGAGCTGGCTTTGGGATGAAGTTTCCTGCTGGGACTGGGTGCTTTCCCAGTGGAACACCCCGGGGGAGGGGGCTTGCTGTTGTTCAGGGGGTTAATAATGAGGGTGCTCCTTCACCGGGGAGCGTGGGGCTGAGGAGCAGGTGACCAACGACGGGGTCAGCATTAAAACCTTCACTTTAAACCGCGGCAATGCAGCTTCCAGTCCACTGGAGGCCAAAGCAGGGAATCAGGGAGGGTTGGTGGTTTTTTTCCTTGTCTCCATCTGTCATCCTTGAAGCTGCTGCTGAAGCAGCTCAGGGCTTCATCAGCTCCCCAGCCCCGCGAAGCCCAGCCGTTTTCTTTCATTGTCTTGTTTTACCTGTTTGGGCCTAAAAGGATGCTCCGTGCCCTCTTTTTGTCTGGTGAGGCTCGTGGTTCATGGAAAGGTGAGTGACAAAGGGCCAGCAGCTCCTTTGGTGGGGAATGAGGAGTTGGACATCCCTCCAGCGCTGCCTCACGGCGCCTTTTCAGCTCCTTTACTGAGAGGGGAAAAGGGAGTTTTAGCTACTACTAAAATACTCTGGTTCCAGGCAAAATCCCTGGTTTGAAATCCTGTTGTGGGGAGGGCAAGGGGACAGTCCCAGCTCCTGGCTCTTCACCAGTGCCTCCGTTTCCCCAGTAAGGGTGACAAATGGGGCAACTCTGCCCCAGGGAGCAGTGCCTGTCACCCTCCCTCCCATGGGGGCGAGGAGCGGAGGCTGCCAGCCAGGGTGCAGGGTGGAAGGTCCTTGTTAGAGGTCACCAAATCCAGGCAGAGCTGGAAATGAAGCTGATCTCCTGCTGTCGTGCCAAGCGTCGGCCCGGCTGGAGAAAACTCCCCAGGCAGGTGCCAGCCCTCGGCCTGGCAGCGTGGCCACCTCCTCGTGCCCATGGCAAGCTGGGCTGGCACTGCACCACAGCCCCCAGAGGACGGGGAACTGGGCATGGCCACCACAGTGGGTGCACCCTGCGTGTCCCTGCTGTGATCAGCCACATCCATGGCTCTGAGCCATCGGTGCCGGGGGCTGCTGGGTCTCTCCATGCTCCTTGGTGGCCCACGCCGGAGCTGAGGTGGCCTTGTGGGTGCTGCTTTTTAAAGCTGCCCTGGGCTGATGAATGGGCTACCAACCTGCGTGGCCAGTGGTATTTGGGGGGTCCCAGACGGGCAGCGCAGAAAGTCCGCTGAGTGTTAAGGGATGAGGAGCTTTTCCCCTCCAGTGTGGGGTTTTATCCCCGTCTTTGGGGCTTCTGTGTGCTTTTGTGGGCACAACCCCAGCAGGAACAGACCGGACGCGCTGGCCCCAGGGATGGGGGGAGGTTGCTGCTTTCCCCCCTGTTTGTTTCTATTGGATGAACTCTCCGGCCACATTTGCTGGGGCTTAAGGCTCAAACGAGGAGCCATAAAAAGGGAGAATTGAATCAAAAGAGGAAAATGGAAGGAGGCCAAGAGGAACACGGCCAAGTGCCCTCTCCTCATTTCTCTTTCGCTCTGTGCAGGAAATCCCCGAGACTGTGGGCTGTGTCACATCCCTGTGCCAGGCAAGATGTGGCCCCAACCCTGCAGGGCCCTGCCACCACAGGGCCGTGTGAGCAGGAGGGTCCCCAATGGTAGCTCAGGGGTCTCAGGGAGGGCAGGGAACTGGGGGGAGGCTCAGCTGGAGGAGAGGGGCCCAGGGAAGGAGCTGGGGTGAAACTGTGCTGTGGGGTGGTGGCCGTGTGGGGTGACTTCTACCATCACTTGTGGTTGAACAGGAAGGTTGGTCCCCATGGCGGGGACCATGTGTGCCACTGGAGGAGCCCTGTGGCTGGATCCCAGGTGTCCCCACTGAAGGAACTGGGCAAAGCAGGGAAGGAGACAGCGGCTACTCTAGTGACATGATCAGGACCTAAAACCAGCTCCATGGCAGTTGCAAAAGCCTCTTGCACGTGAAGGTGCAACCCTGGCCCTGCGGTGCTCATCCCCACTACCCCCTACCCGGGTTTCCCAGTGCCACAGCTCAGCAAACCCCACACAAGCCAGCCCTGGTGCTGGTGGTGGGTCAGGAAGCATGGCTGGCATCTGGAGGGCGGCTGGCAGTAGCCCTGCAGGGCAACCCATGTGGCCTCAAGGCCTCTGTGTCACCCACTGCAGATCAGCTGCCCCAGCGTGATGCCACGTGGAGGCTCCCCAAGGAGCTGCAACCCCTTTCTGGGCACAGGCTCCACGGCCCAGGAGATGGCCAGGCTGTGGGTCTCACCTTGGGAGAGGAGGCAGCGGGGACGGTGGGACTGCGGGGTTTGTGGGTGCACCCTGGGAACAGCCCTGGGGCCATGGGCTAATGAGGGATGATCCAGCACCATCGCGGCAGCGCTGCAATCCTGGCTGTGCGTGACACTGAGCAATGCTGTAATTAGAAGGTGCCAGCGATGTTGTGGTTCGTCCCAGGTTGAGCCCGGCTTCGCCTCTGCCTCCTCCTTCCCTGGGGCAGGGGCAGGAGCTGGGCTCAGGCACGTCTCCAGCTGCAGCCACCACCCACCGCAGCCCTTCCCACGCAGGTGGAAGAGCAGAGCCACACTTCAGGAGGCAGCAGTGTGAAGGATTTATCCCTCACCATCAAATTAACGGGTTTGACGTGCAGCGAGGTCTGTGGGGAACCCCCTCATGCTCACAGGAACCCTCCAGGGACCACCACGGTCCCAGGAGATGTGGGGTCTGCCCATGTAGAGCAACCACAAGTGCATCTAGGGCTGTGTTTGGGGCTTTCGTGGGTGCAGAGTCGGTGGTTTGGGTGTGGAGGGGATAAGTTTGGTCCTGGCCATTACCCTGTTGCTGTGGGAAGAGGAGCAGTGGCTCAAACTCCACACTGGGAGCAACTGGTGACAACCCCACCAGTCCCACAGATCTGAAGCCCAGCCGGATGCTGCTTCTTCCTTCCATCAAATCTGATTGTAATTGGGTAAGAAGTTTGACATTTGTTGTGCAAGGCAGATGCACACACAGAGCTGCTGCTCGGCCTCGTTAGCCCTGGGAAACCCGGCCAAAAATCGAGGTGGGATTCAGAAGGAAGCACCACGGACCTCCTTGATTCAAACGGGAGCTGCAACTCAGGGGGTGTGTAGGACACTGACCGCTGCCCACCATGGTGTTTGCTCATGATCTTCTGCACCAACCTGGAGATGCTGCCCTCGGTCAGGAAGAGCCTTGCAAGAACTGGAGCGGTGGGCTCAGCCGTAGTGCGGAGACATCGTGCCACCGAGAAGCTCTTCCTCCAAAATGTGGTCCCAGTTCTGGCCGTCATCACGGCTGAGCTGCAACAGGCTGTGCCGAAACAGGGCTGTGCCTTGAAACCTACCCTCTCCTGTAGCCTGAGGATCCCCTGAGCTCTCACACAATTGCTTCTGATGGGAAGCAGCGCAGTCTCTTCAGCTTGTGTTTTGGAACAGGCACGTTAGCTCGGCAGAGCTTCTCACTGTCCCTTTCTCCCCTGGGGTGAAACCAGTCCTTAAAGCACTGCACTGCACTGCACTGATTACATCTTGAAGATGCTCAGGCTCTGTGCATCTGGCACTACACATCACACAGGTCCTGAGGTCCGGAGCTGCCTGGGCTCTCCATGGATGGGTGGAGGATCTCCCATCCTCCCGACCCTCACCAGCTCCAGCACATTCAGGAATCCCTGTTTCCCACCTCCGAGCTCCCTCCCAGCCCCTCTGCAGACCCCCTCAGCTTTCTGGCTGGCTTTCAGGCCTTCTCTGGTGGACAGCGGTGAGAGCAAGATGTTCCTGATGACAAGCTGCGTTGTCCTTCCTGAAGGAGGACTCTCACTGCACCTTCCCCATGTCTCCAGTTACACAGACATCCCCAGCCAGCGGAGGGGCAGTGGCCAACAGTGACTTACCCTGCGCTGCAGGATTATTTTGGGAATCCTGGCAGCAGCAGGGAGCTCACTTCCAACTGGCGCCTTCCCTTGCTCTCCCCTGGCTGCACCGCTCCAGGGGTGAGAGCAAGAACGTGCAGCAATGGCCTCATGCAGGGGCTGGGGAGGCATTTGAT
This sequence comes from Nycticryphes semicollaris, assembly GCA_013400055.1. Classification (NCBI taxonomy): domain Eukaryota; kingdom Metazoa; phylum Chordata; class Aves; order Charadriiformes; family Rostratulidae; genus Nycticryphes; species Nycticryphes semicollaris. Next base: position 73,350 of record VXBJ01006541.1, on the reverse strand, counting down.
GAAATGCCACGGGCACGGCCAGTATCTTCCTCCTGGGTCTCACCAGGCTCAGCCCGAGCCGACTGGGATACGGCTGCAGAGAAGGGGTGCAGGGAATCCTTCACCTCCCGCCCTTGAGGGTTCTTTCCTCACCTCCGTCTTCTCCCAGAGGAAACCAGCAGGACCCGCTCGTCCCCCGGCTGGGGAAGGAGAGATTACGGGGACAGAGCCATCATTTACAGCATCACCTGCTTAAATGATTGCCTGGAGTCGCTCTCTGATTTGCAGCAACAGCAGCAGCATCACTTGTGCTATGGGCTGTACGTGCACACACACACACACACACACTCCAGCTGTGCACAGATGCCTTTTGGATCCTGCTGAGGCTGTTTCGTGTATTACTGTTCCCAGCTGCTCACAGCTGCCCCTTTGGCTGCACTGGTGGGACCATTGGACTCGTTCACAAGCTGCTTTTTGTCCAGAGCTCTGCACCGGAGGCTGTGGGGGTTCCGGGGACAGTGAGAGGGGGGGACTGGGGCTCTCTCCGCTCACTAACGTCCTGCTCCTCACCTGGTCTGACCTCACTCGGCAGCCACGGCCTGTTCCTAGGGGATCTCAGCCCATCAAGGCAAGATCTGCTCCGTCATTTCAACCCACCTTTTGTGGCTGTGTCGACAAGCCCCACCGTGGGGTTCGAAGCAGAGAAGGGACCGCTCTCAGCCCCAGCTCTGTCAGTTCTGCCGGTAGCAGGAACTCGGACAGGGGACAGCAGAAACAGGGCATTATCTCTAACTGCAGCAGCTGTTTGCAAAACAAAGATGTTTCCCTGGCCTGGGAGACTGTCTCTTGCCTGCGTAGCCAACAGTTGAAATAAAGACGTTCGGACCCAGGAGACAAAGGCAGAATTGTTATTGCCCCAGCACGGACGGGGCTCAGAGAGGCAAGTGGCCATCCTGCACGGAGCCTGTGGAGGAGCCACCGGGTCCTGGAGGGCTCGGGTGCTGTTGTTTCATGCTGCTGAACAGCAGCTGGAGCTCACAGAAAACAATTCCCCAATGCCCCCCTCCATGCTCAGAAACTCCTGGCAGTGGGGACACGATGCCAAGCGCTGAGGCTGGCTGGTTGGCACTGCCCACGCCGGCGTTGGGGACCATAATGGGGACAACAGCCCCACAGCTGCTGGGAGGGGAAGGTTTCGGGGGGATCCTGGTGGGGGAACAAGTGCAGGGTTTGGCTCACGGGGTGGTGGGACTGGAAGAGAAACAAGCAGCAGGGCCTCATAGGAAAACGCTCCGGGAATTTCCGCGTGGGCTTTGCTGGATGCCGGCAGAGCTGCTGACCCCGGGATGTGCTGACGCTGAGGCCTCGCGAGATGCGGAGCAGCTGTACGTTAAGATGAAGGCTGTATCTTCCATGCTCCCTGTCCTCACCGTGGGCCATCTGCTGAGCTGCTGGGCAAGCTCAAAGCTCAAAGCCTCCACGTTGTGCCTGGGGACCAGGGGATGCTCTGGTCTGCCCTTTGATCCATCCAGCCCATGTGAGGGAAAGGGGGTGGGCTGCACGAAGCCCCAAGGTGTATGCAGACCCCACAGAGCTTGGGCTAAGATGGGGTGGGACCACACAGTGGCTGCTGAGCAGCTCTGGCATGCACAGCCCCGGGTACCGCCGTGCAGCCGTCTGGATGCACCAGCGCTGCCTGGGTTGAGTCATGGAGCCTCAGGGTCTCGTTCACCTTCTCATCTGTGTTTCATTCACCTTCTCAAACACGCAGCTTTGTTGTGACAGAGTTGTCTCTGCCTGACAGAGCATCTTTCCCCGACCCCTGTTACCACGGGCTGGTGTGGCAGAGCCGAGCAGAGCAGCACGGAGCCAGAGCCACGGCTGAGCATGGCTGAGCCCAGCAGCAACCTGGATATTCCATATCCACGAAGCTGGAGCTGGACTTGGAGCCAGGCACTCTTGTGCTGCCTCTTTTTCTTCCCCAGATGGATGCACGAGTCCTCTTTGTCAGGAGCATGTTTGTGCAGAGTCAAGAGCCAGTGGGGCTGGATTGGAGCCTGGGCTCTGACCCAGGGCTGCTGGGCTGCAGAGGGAACATTCGCAGACACAGGCAGCTGGCGGGCAGCAGGAAACACTGGCTGTGACACACATTCACACCCTCCTGTGGGTTAGCAGGGATGCAGCAAGAAAGCCTGAGAAGAACAAAAAACTTTAGGTTAACAGGCCTTAAAGCAGCTTCCTCCCTGTTTCTGCAGCCGGGCACTCACGCTCTGCTTTTGGCTACAACTGAATAGAAACTTCTGTGACTTGCTGGATACTTGGATGGCAAAACTGGGGTTCAGGTGCTGCTGCTTCCTCCTGGAAGCGATGGGGAGATGCCTGAAGGCTAAGCTAGGCTCTCCCTCCTCCCTCGCCGCAGCCAGAATAGACTTTTCTTTCTCTCAAATGACGTTGCTATGGACAAAAGTATGTAGGCACCCACCCACTCATAAATAACTCAGTTGTTTCCAAACAGAGCTGGTCTTTGCCATAATTTCCTGTGGTCCCCTGTGCAATCGGGCTGCCTCTGTGCTGTGGTGAGCATTGTTCCGTTCTCCAGCCGATCAGGGCTATCAAGAACTTGCCTCTGCAGCAGATCTCTGGGCAGATGGCTCATCCAGGGCTGGATTTCAGTTGAGTCACGGTATCAGGTTGCTGGAAGCATCCATTACAAGACATTTAATCAGCCTCAGAGGAGAAGCTGCTCCGGTTGAAAAGAACAAACCACTGCAGCTGCGTACGCAGGGACTTTCAGTCTGTAGCACTTGAAGGAGCCCAAGGGACACGGAGATTTACCATATTGTCTCCCCACCATAACCAAAGCCCTGAGGCACTTTCCTCTTTCACCAAACTTCCACCGAGAAGAATTTCTACATTCAAATAACAGCAGCTGAGATCACAGCATCATAGAATTGTCCGGGTTGGAAGGGACCTTTCAGATCATGGAGTCCAACCATCAACCCACCACTGACAAACCCATCACCAAGCTGTTTATGTCTACCTGTCTTTTAAATCCCTCCAGGGATGGTGACTCCACCACTTCCCTGAGCAGCCTCTTCCAATGCTTAATAACCTTTTCCATGTCAAGATTTTTCTCAGCATCCATCCTAAACCTCCTCCGGTGCAACTTGAGGCTGTTCCCTCTTGTCCCATCGCCTGTGACTTGGGAGAAGAGACCGACCCCTCCTGGTTACCCCCTCCTTTCAGGGAGTTCCAGAGAGTGAGATCTCTCCTTGTACAACTGATTTGCACAAATGGTGCTGCTACAAGCTTTGTCCAAAGGGCAGTACTTGTGATCCTTGATGGTTTTATATTCCTGGCTGGACAAAGGGGGCAAAAGGTACTTTTCAGCGAACTTCAGACCTGTGGGGTTTGTCAGCATCCTGAATCCCTTCCCCTTCACCCCCTCATTGTTCCTTTAGCTGCTCACCTCCCTGTCACGCACCGAGCCGAGCTGGCGGGGAGCGGTGACCTGCCACAGGCACCCCCAGGTCTTTGTTGGTGACAGAGAGCAACGTCATCTGCTGGTTTTCAAGAACACCTTATGAGGAAGCAATAGTCACAATCCTACATGGCACATCGTTATACATATGTATGTGCACAAAATAGCTATTTTATGCCTGTCTCTTTGTTTAGCGACTTTAAGGGCTTTAAAATTAATGGCCTGTAAATATTAGAACCAGACATAATCACCACAAGACTCAGCTGAAAGAGCTCTATCGGGGAGGCTGCGGATCTTGCCTCTGCACAACATCAGGATGTCATTTTTGATATTTTATTAAGCTCCCCTCAGCTGTCCTGGCAGGAAAGAAGGTAATTTTTTTTAAAAAGACATTAGTGTTTAAAAATATGCTGATTGTTTTCAGCTAAGTGTATTTTCAGTAATAAATAAGTGGCCATAAAACAGCTAAGCACCCCATCCGTGTGCTTTTTGGTTTTGTGCAGTCGGTCGCTGGTTCGTGAGCCTTCCCTTCACAACAGACTTCCTTTTCTTGGACCGTTCTTTCAGTTCTGGCTTGATTTTCCTCTCTGAACAAGTGGCTGTCTGTCACCCACTGCTAGAAGAGGGATTATCTCTCCATTCTTCGTGCCTGAGCATTCTGGCTGGGAAGCCCCAAGGGATTACCACGGGAGCATTTGGTAATAAATAGCCATATTTGTAATATTTGGTTACAAATCGCATCCTAATACTCTCTAATAACTGGGCGGGTTTACCATGCAAACACAAAATTTCTCTTTCATCACAATCCCTCTGAGATTTCTTCTGACCTATCTTTTAATCTAACCCTACGAGGAACTGTAGAAAGAGTACTTACGTCGACGTTCTTTCATCGCGCTGCCAAGTGAAGCTGTCGGTTCTCTTCTCCCAGGCTAAAGCCCGACTGCGGCAGCGCTGGGGCAGTTCACTACACAACTCTGTCAGCCAAGGGGAAAAAAAAAACCTATATATTTTGCTTGCTGGTTTCCTCGCTGGGCAGGCACCTTCTCTGCGATGAAACGATAGGATTTTGAAGGTGCAGGGACTCAGGTGGTCCCCGTTCCCTTCATTTCCCCAGCTCTAGCCCTTCCTCTCGGTTCCAATGGCTCACAGCAAACCAGTAACACACAGGACGGGGAGCTGGGAGGTGTTCACTGCCTGAATATACTCCCCCCCCACCAAAACCTAGCAGACTTTTTCAGTTCCTGCATAAGTCAGGGAAGTTTTTTTTAGCAACTAACAGGCCAACTTTAAGCATTCCTTTGCTTTCCCAGTGTTGTTTTGTGATTAAGGTTTAAAACCAGTGAGAAAAAGCAATGCACATCTGCTTCTGTCCCAGACAGCAAAAAAAGAGAAAGGGAAAGGGGAAGGGGAAGGGAATGAAAGGGAAAGGGGAAGGGGGAGGGGAATAGAAAGGAAAAGGAAAAGAGAAAGAAAAAGAGAAAGAAAAAGAGAAAGAGAAAGGAAAAGGAAAAGAAAAAGAGAAAGAAAAAGAAAAAAGAAAAAGAAAAAGAAAAAGAAAAAGAAAAAGAAAAAGAAAAAGAAAAAGAAAAAGAAAAAGAAAAAGAAAAAGAAAAAGAAAAAGAAAAAGAAAAAGAAAAAGAAAAAGAAAAAGGAGTAACCTCTGGTAAAACACATGAGTGCATTCTTGGAGGCAGCGATTCTTTCCCTTAATGAACACAGGGCAGTGTAATAATTGCACTACTTTTTGCCCAGTAAAGTGCGGTCCCACAGCCCCTGGAAGAGCCAGTCCAGCAGCTCCCCATCCAAACAGGCCCTTTTCTTCTCATCCATGCTGTATCCCACTTCACTGCCACTTACTGTTTCCTCTCCTGCCTCCCTGCAGCTGATGTGGAGGAGTCAGAGCTGTCCCCCCAGGGTTTCCCCTCCCCTGTGGCTGTGGTAGCTCGTGACTCTGCTGGAGGTGGTGGCACAAGTCCAGCATCACCACAGGGATCATCCAACTGGGTGGGAACCCTGGAGATCCCCAACGTGCAGACAGGGAGAGAGGGACGTATGCCCAGATGGAGCAGACCTCACACTTGTGGAAAAGGGATGCAAGTCTCCTCTGGGGATGGCAGGACAGATGGAGTGGGGTGTAAGGGCATCCTGGTGCTGCCATGTGCTCGGTGGGCAAAGCAGCACATTGAAGCGTGGCCAGCAGGGTGAGGGAGGGGGGGAATCTGCTCCTTTGCTCCACTCTCATGAGACCCCACCTGGAGTACTGCCTCCAGGTTTGGAGTCTTCAATGTCAAAAGGATGTGGAGCTGTTGGAGCAGGGCTAGAGGAGGCCACAGAGATGCTGGGAGGGCTGGAGCCCCTCTGCTGGGAGGACAGGCTGACAGAATTGGGGGGTTCAGCCTGGAGAAGAGAAGGCTCCAGGGAGACCTTGGAGCCCCTTCCAGTCCCTCCAGGGGCTCCAGGAGAGATGGGGAGGGACTGTGGATGAGGGAGGGGAGTGACAGAACGAGGGGGAAGGGTTTGACACTGAAAGAGGGGAGATGGAGCTGAGATGTGGGGAAGAACTTGTTTGGTGTGAGGGTGGTGAGAGCCTGGCCCAGGTTGCCCAGAGAAGCTGTGGCTGCCCCATCCCTGGAGGGGTTCAAGGCCAGGTTGGAGGGAGCTTGGAGCAACCTGGGCTGGTGGGAGGTGTCCCTGCCCAGGGCAGGGGGTGGCACTGGGTGGGCTTTAATGTCCCTTCCAACCCAAACCATTCTGTGATCAGGAGGAGGAGAGGTTGGAAGCAGCAGTGGTGAGGCTACAGGACTCTGCTTTTGGAGCTCTAGTGGGGACCCGGAGAGCCCGGGCTCAGGGTACAGTCTGATTTCCCCATTCCCGCTTTTGCAAGAGACATGACCCCTTTTTAAAGCCTTTAAGCGAGTTCCCCTGGTTAAATGAGCCTCTCTGACAAACATACATTCATTCATTAATGTTCAGGCTCTTCTTTTTCTCTCCCCTTTCTAATAACATCGCACTCTCACCAGTGCTTATTTGGGATGACTGTGGGAAGATTTTGAAACCAGATACAGGCTTGGCAAAACATTCATTATGGCTGTGGCTCATCTTCTCAACCAAGAAATTGCGTGTTCCCCCAGTGCTCCAAATCTGCTCCCATTTGCTGAAGCAGCAATTTGACTTTCAAGTCCTTTGGCTCTTCTCAGTGGTTTCACGTTTTACTTCTCAGGTTTCCTGAGGAATTTGTTGCAGCCTAGTATTGAATCGCGCTCTGGGAGGGCGACAGCTCAAGTTTAGCAAAAATATTGCTCACACTCGGATCTGGAATCATTTAGTTCAAAAGCAGATGCTTTCCCAAAGCAATGGATTTATTTAGATACTAATTTTAGGGAGGTGTTTGGGCTGGTTGCAACCAGCCCTACTCCGTCAGCACGTAAAGCTCTGCACAGCGCGTCCCTGACAGTTGTGACAAACTCATTATCCCTTATTGTCTCTTCCAAAGACTCCATGGCCAAGTGGAGGAGACAATAGACATCGGAGCCTGTTCTCAGACACAGGGGAATTAATTCACTGAGTTTTAAAACTGCTTTGGGGCTGGCACTGACAGAAGCTGTGCATTAACAAACTATGGGAGGGATGGCCACATGGGATGCAACTCCAACCAGGGAGCTCCCTTTCCAAAACTCTCTCTACAAGGAGAGATACAGATAACTAAAATGAGAAGGTTCTCTGCTGGCTAAAAGCAAGTGCTATGGAGGGTTCCAAGTGCTCTGTTCGCAGGATCCAAACATTGTCCTTGCTTCACCCAGTTTCCTTTGGGGTTGATGTTGGCAGTTCACTAGGGAGTATTTTTGCTAAAATCTTTGAGCAGCGATTGAGTAACGATATGGGCCTCTGAGCACTGCACAGGGCAAAAGCTTCTCTCACCAGAAGAACAGCCATAATAGTTTCCTTCATGGACTATGGACGTTCCTCCTGAAAGGGATGGCCTGAACATCACCCTTCAGGGACACGGAACAACACCTTAAGTACCTTGTGACATTTGTCTGGATACTCCGACAGATCTTCTCAAATTCTGTTGCCTCTACATTTTCTCCTGTTACTTAAAATTTCAGGTTTAACCAAACTCATGTATCTTCAGCTCCTCAGCTTCTTGCAGATCCACTTGACTGACTCCAGAACTTGGGCTGCTTGAGGACTAGAAGATTTTATATTACTATATTAACCAGCAACAGCAGCATGTATTTCATGATGATATGTAATGACCTTTGGGGATTGTTTTTAATTTAGGAAAGAATTCTTGAGTCATGGCAGACTTTCAAGCCAGTATCTTCTTCACTTTCATATGGCATCTTTATGTTCCTGAAGGTTTGCTTGGCGGCGTCTGTCGCCAATGTATTCAGCTGTACTCTTAAATGAGTTAATTGCGACACAGCTTTCTGATCTTCTGTCTTCATGACTCTTTTGTAATCTTTCCCTCTTTCTCTAGAATTCCTTTTTTCCCAAGCTCGCGCTATCTGTCTGATTCTCTGTTTATTGACCGACGCTGGCACTGAAGGCTTCTATTTATAGAAGTCTTTATCGCTTATTTTGTAGCGTTCTTGCCTGTAATTTTCCCAGCTGCCACAAACCTTCTTCAAATCAAATAATTTGGGAGTAGTTTAGATGAAGGGAGGGGAGGTTGATTGCTTCAGAGTTTGTTTTCTTCCCCTTAAAAGGCAGCCTGTAATACTGGTACCACTTCACCGTTAAGTGCTGCTAATAGTGATTTGTTCAGCTTATCAAAAAATTGAAAACAGTCGAGTTGGGCTGTTTAGTCGCCTGAATCCTTGTCTGGGAAATTGCATTCGATTCACAGAGGTGTGTCTAAATTTTCCTTAATTACTGCCTGTCTGATGCCATGTTATTTTCTGTGATAATTCCTCTTGGCTGCAAAAATTAAACACCAAAATAATACTTACAACCATCCACTCTCATGAGACCTTTGCTGGGCCCTAAACACTTGCTCCTCCCGCCAAAGCATGTTTTACCCAATGACTCTCATGAAATGCCGTTGAGGGGGGGTGTCTGTCAGGCTTCTTGCTGGGTTTCACTTCTACAATTGTTCAGACTTTCTACAGTCTTATGCCTTTTCTCTCCCTTCCTTCCTTTTCTGAATTGCACAGTTTGCCAAGGTTTTTTTTCATCAGATTATCATTATTTTCCATGCTTTGTATGAACGAGTTGTATTTCTATTCCAAGCAACTGGAGTGTGTTCCCTTCCCCCTCCTCCCCCTTCTTTAAAGTCTTTCATTTTTGGAAGATGAATAAGAATTTCAATGGGAATTCTCAGCCATAGTAATGAGAGCTGCTGTCATTTCCCCCAGTTCTCATTTCTTTTTAAAGTGAGAGCAGAACAACATGTAGAAAAAAAATATTGCAGTTTGTGGCCTTTGAGCAAGAGCTTTGGATATTGTTTGTAGTTTTTTGGATTTTTTTCTGCTGGTGATGATGAAATTTTGCAATCGGGTCTCCAGGTCTGTGATGGGAGTCCCAAGGGAAGAAATAGTCTTCCAGAAACTGTGTTTACTTTGTCTCTTCCAGAAAGCTCAGGTTTAACAATGTGGTAATTACGTTTTTAGATGACAGACTGAGTTTCATCCTTCAGCATTTTCAGGCAACTTTTAATTCTAATGCCATCCATGCTCTGCTTTATATATAATTGAAGGAGCTCTCTGCTGCAGCCGTGTCATGCAGCACAGTGATGCGCTTTCACTTTTCTCCTCTGGGCCAGTTTCAAGCAGTTACACCCTAATCCCATCCTTTTTGTTTTGTTTTGTTTGTTTTTTCCTAAATTTTGGTTATGAGATAATTCCTTGGAGATCACCTCTCTGACCCTAGCCTTGGGAGCCAGCTGATTTTCTCTGGTTCACATATTCCACTCTGCTTTAGCAGCCAGGGTTTGGGAGCAGCTTCAGAAAACCTCTCCAATCCCCCTGCCTGAAAAACTCATCTTGGTGAGGTCACACATTTGAATGTTCTGGCAGGTCCATCTTCCACAGCCCGATGCTCCACGTCTGCTAAGCTGGATGGGCTTCGTTAGCTGGTAAAGGCTAATGACTGTGCTGCCTGTTCAGTCCAGCACAACTGGCTGATGCCAAGGGGCTGCAGGGACAGTGGACCCTCTCTAGCTCATCAAAAGACTTCTCAGGAGGGTTCCAGGTGACCCTGCTGTGAGCTGGGTGTCATGCACATGAAGATCTCTGCCTTCTGCTGGACTGTGCCTGAGTGATTTCTGTACTTTACTGCTGCTTCCGCTGGTTCCAACTGCAGAGGAAGGAAGTTTTTGATCAAGAAGGGCTGAGCTCTGTCCTTGCTGCTAATGTGACACTGGCTTTAATTCATACAGAGGGCTGGCTTCTAGCCTGAAAAGTGTTTTTTTTTTTTTCCATGCAATTTCCATGTGCAGCCCATATTTAAAGCTAAAGCACCCAAGTGAAAGCTACACACCCTTCATTTGCATGTCTGAACTGATGAGTGTGCAAAATGGGACCAGCAGCAGCTGCACAGCTGTGGGTGAGCATCATGCATATGGTCTTTCCATCCCATGCGTCCTTCATGGGATTCATGCAAACAGACTGGCTGCCCAAACTGAAAATAAACACCAGAAAATGCCCTGGGAGTTTTTCAGACAGCCAGTACCCATAGTACGGTCTCATCCCACCACAGCAAGGAGGTTGGAGAATTCAAGAGAGTTCACCAAAAGAGGGAAGAGCACGTGATGAGACACCGAGAAATTGGCCACCCCTGAATAAAACAAAAAAGGAAAGGTAAATCAGAAATTACATGATGGAACCACAGAATGTACTGAATGGTCAAGAGAAGGTACAGCAGGAACCTGTCACTTCTTTTTTTTTTGTTTGTTGTTGTTGTAACACAAAAGCAAAGGAATTAGAAAGAAGCACATTCCAAACCATTAATTTGCACAGGTACCATCATCCCTGTGTAACCTGTTGCCACAAGAAAGTGTTGCCACCGGCTTCTTAGGACTCAGAAAGGGAGTGGACCGTTGGGTCCCGGGAATGCTGAGAATAGTTATAATGAGTGGTGTGGAAAGGGCATTAAACCTCCTGATCCAGAGCCTCAGCCAGTCCAGCAACGAGAGTGCAGGAGGAGATCCAATGTGGGGAGAGCACCTCCATTTTGGCCTGGGAAACTGCCAGTCACCAGCTCCCATCAGAGATGAGGTACTGCACTGCGAAGTCGTGAGGTTTGGTTGCCTTTCACAACTCCCTCCTCCTGCCCGAGCAATGACGGCACGTCTCCTAAGAGAGGCATGGCAATCCTCCAGAGACCCGTGTCCTTCATCCCACCACCCTCAGGTCTGCTCCTTCCAGCCTCTAGATGAGTGATCTGGACTTTTCTTTCTGCTGCTTTCTCTGCCTTGGCTCGTACCTGATCATATAAGGAAGGAAGAGAATGTTAAAATTAAAATAAACTAGGCCCTGACCCCTGAGACACTCTCCTCGGAGAGGGATTTGACTTGCACGAAACTCCTTGCAGACTTGCAGGGCCTACTGGAGCCGAGCTCTTTGCAGATTGCTTTTCTCCAGGACATTTGTCTTCTGTCTCATCAAGCAGCTTTTTGTCAGTCCTGGTTACATGCTCCGTCTAGTCCGGGCTGGAAGCTCCTTGGGGCCTGAAGACCTCTCGCCTGTTCCTGTCCCCAGAGTGTCCTGTGCACCAGAAATGGGATAGAAATAGCAAATCACCGTCAAAGTGATGAGGAGTAATCTGTGAGATGCGTGTTTTGCACAACGAGGGAGAAAATGGCTGTGGCTTCGCCAGGGGTAGCTGCACAGAGTGGAGAAGGCGATCAAAATCCCTTCTCTCCCCCATTTGGTAGTTTGAGGAGAATAATTTGATGGCAAGGCAAATCCTTTAATCTCTAGCTATAAATCAACAGAATGGCAGGATTGCTTAGGACAGAGCATATCATATAGGGCATGGACTGTATGCCTTTTCCCTTTAAACCAATGCAGGCCCTCCAGCTGTTAACCTATTTATAAAAGGTAACTCAAGGCTACACGCAAACTCCTGAGGACATTCCATTCTGTCATTATAGCGCAGACTCAATTTTTCTGCCTCAGAATAATTGGGCTTGGTTCACGAAGGCTCAGGCTAGAGGAGAGGTCAGCTCTGCCAACCTAAAAGCCCTCTCCAACGCAGAGGAGTGGGGTTAAGCCCTCGAGGAGGCCAGGCTGACCCGCACTTCCCAGGACAAAGCTCTGCTTAGGGAAAGAACAATGCGAGTATCAGCTGCTACACCACAACAAGCCTCTCTGCAAGGGTCACCTCCTCATGGGTGGGAAAGCCCATGCTGTGGGTCACACGCTGTGGGGTGGGAAGTGTCCCGCATTCTGGGTCGCTCCACAGTAGGTACTCACCCCCCCAGCCTCAGCGCAGCACCGCAGCCACCCTCCTCCTCCTCCTCACACCAGGTTAGAGCTGGTGGACCCAGATCCCAGATCAGGAGATGATGGGGTGTGCCAGCTGCAAGGCAAGTCCCATGACCAGTCAGGGAGACTTGACAGGTCTCTGGGATGGCACGGGATCCCTGGCCAAAATTCCATGCCTTCCATTGCGCTGGAGTCAGCTTTGATGAGGATAACAGCCCTGTCTGGCTGGCGGATATCAGCCAGTGACCCACAATGATTTTGTTGTCACCGCAGCGGCGTCCTGTCTCACTCTGGCTATTCAGCTTCTACTTGCATGCCTCGTTTATGATAGGGAAGTGGAGGTGAAATGAAGACTGCAGCATGGGAGTGAAAGTTGCAGGGCAGTTTTGTAAAAGTATTCAAATTCTCCAAGGTTCTTACAGGCATTGACTTTCATAAGCATTCAGAAACCTAAATTTCCGGGAAATGAGAGTCTGGTGGGTGCTGCTACACGTGCTGGGGCAAATTCTCTGCTCCACTCAAACATTTTTTAGATCTAGTTCAATGTGGTTTTTTTTCCTTTATAGATGGTTCAGGTTTGTTACTTACTAACTGCCACTGACAAGTACTCGTTTTTAGAAGTAACCCCTCCAGAGGCCCTGCTGCATGTCCGAAGTGAGAGATGAGAGGAATGACAGCGAACCCCTCAGCAAGAAGCAGCTCTTAGAGCAGCATCCCTGCAGGGCCAGGACAAACCCCAAGCACTTTTCCTGTTGAGCTTTCACCTCACAGCTATCATGACATGTGCTCCGAGGAGAGAATGACAAGCTGTTGATAAATGGGCAAGAAAGCTGCACAGTTCATTACTGCTTCTCTCCAAGACTTTCGCTGTCAAAGCCCTGGAATCAGCAGCACCAAACCTTGCCACGTTACCGAGAGCCCTTAATTTGTGCTGCCTCCCATCAAAGTGGCGAGGAACCAGCATTTGCCAGAAACCAGCTCTCCCTTTCCAGCTCCCTCTCGGTGCTCTCAAGTGACTCACATGATACGAGTCAGCCCTTGCGCTGGGAGCAGCCCAACTGCTGGCCTGCTTTACCTGCCCTGCTGGGCTAATGGGCCTCGTTAGGGAGATGAGCTGGTCCCCTTCCCTTTCTCCCATCCACTTTCACTGTCTGGCTTGATGGAAAGGGCAGAGCTATCGATTCTGAACCTTCTCTCTCTTCACCTCCCTCACAAGAAAACCAGAAATCCCCCCTTGTGTTACAAGGACAGACACACCTGTAGCGTCTCATAGCTTTTGTCCACCATAGGATGGAGGAGAGAGGTTCATCCTGCTCTCTCTTCCAGGCCAAATGTAGCTGAGAGAGGACTCGAGGAGCCAGGAAAGGCAGCTGGAAAAGCAAGTGAGGAAGTAGGTTATATTCTTTGGAGGGATAAACAAAGATAAATGAGATGCTCTGAATTTTTGCATAGAGGAAGTACAAGCAGAGGCCACAGCTGGAGTTGCTCCCATAAAGCAAAGAGCAGACTTCAGATTTTGAACTAAAGCAAGGAAGTTTTGTATTAATCAGTGCCCCTTAAAAGCCATGCTTTTTGGGTAGAATAATAAAGCAGCCATCATTTTTTTTTTTCTGTAAGCACAGTAACAGCTAAGAGAACATGTCAGTCAGTTGTTGACCTTGGAACTAGCCCAGCTGGGATTCCATCCTGATCTCTGAAGAGTTACAGGAATTCACCTGTGCGGAGGCTAGGGGTGCAGCTCATATTATATATTGCCTTTCTTCCTTCCTTCTAGTCAGGAACAAGTTAGTCTGTTCTTCAGATGTAAGCCGAGCTGTGAAACGCTCTCTTCCACTCTGCTCCTTCCAATGCCAATGATGTAAATTCAGCTGGCTTCGGCTGAAGCAAGGCAGGATCAAAGTAAATCAGTGTACTGAGAAGTTACACATAACAGGGTAAAAAACCATAACAGCCCAAGATGTGCAAGGAGCATGCCATGTGTTACAAAGAAGAAGCTGTAGAAGGGGTTGAGAGAACCAGAAGTGTCTGTGTGTGGAAGGACAGTGATGGGAGGCAGACTGTGATGCTACACATGCTGTAGAAACAGATTTACTTCGTTTCAGCGGAAGGAAACCCCCCCTCCAGCTTTTGGGCTGGTGGTGACCTGCCTCCCAGGGCTTACAAATTCAGTTTTTGTAGCGTAGGAAGCCCCTTGTGCAATGAAATAAGGATGTTTGGATCATGGTGGAGTTGGCTGCTGCAACATAAGGTTTATAATGGACACACCTATGGCATTAAAGAGCTCTGATTTAGGGTAGTTAGGTGTGCCTGGCTGGGACTGGGGTGAGTGATTAAAGCTGTCACTTGACAGAATGAAGCCCGGACATTTCTGTCTCCTTAAAACACCGAGAGTTTGCTCCTGTGTGAGCACTGTGCATTAGTTAGGCTTTGGACCCTTTTCTTTTTGGGCAATAAATTCAGGGCTTGGTAGTGGACAACCAGAGGTTCTTTTTGAAGCCAAAAGTAGGTCAGCCCAGTGGTCAGACTCACTCCTTAATGCGGCACTGGTGTAACCCACATTTTTTTGTTGTATTACTATGTCTGCTCCACAGACACAGGCATTACTGTCCTGCACCAGAACCAGGGTCTACCCTGTCTTGGAGAGCACCTGGTAGAAAGGCTCCAGAGAAGAGAGGGGGGGTTACCAAGGAGAGACAGAAATCTTTAAGCTTGTGATGATCTGAAGCCCAGGGTAGGCTGGGACAGCCCTGAAATTCAAACCGTCGCCTGCTCCTCCCAGAGAGAGCCATTAGGATGCTATTTTATCTTGGAGCTTAAAAATAGCACACGGTACCAGCAGTTGTTATGTATATGCCTTTCATCAGGACACGGGGTTTCCCCCCCTCCCCATCTTCCCTTTATGAGCTCTGGCCCTGGAAATGTCCCCCCACTCTCAAGTTTGGGAGGACGGTGGAGGGGGGGGGGACAGACAGGAGCCGCAACCGCAACCTTAACTCTCCACGGATGGGGTGTGCCCCCCTTCCACAGCCTGATGCAAAGGGTGTTTCCTCCCTCCACTGACCAGGCATAGGAGACACACCTATTTTTTGTCTTAATTTAGTCACCACACTTTGCTTTTCCTATCTAGCAGGCCAACGTGTCGCATACTTTCATGAGATTTAGTAGCTCTGCAGCTCCCTCTGGTCAGCTGAGTGACACACATCGCACATCCCCTGGGGACACGCAGGGACCTTGCTGTCAACAGGCAGGGGATGATCTCCCTCCCTCCCGGATTAACTCGCATAATAGGTTGTTGGGGGTTTGAACTGCGAAAAATGAGGCTGAATATCCTTTCTGCGTGGTTGTTGTCACTGTGCCACTACCGGATGGTCTCCCCTTTCTCCTGACTGAGGTAGTTTTAGCCATGAATGCTACGTGGCTTCACTGCGGTTTCAAATCATGCCCCTCAAAGCTGGTGGCCACCTACAGTGTGGTTACTGAGTTGGTGGATAAGGGAAAAGTGACTGCTGTCACCCACCTGGACTTGTGCAAAGAACACAATACTGTCCCATGCACCATCTTTGTGTCAAAAATGGAAAAACACAGACTTGATGGGGGGAAGAGGAATTGGATGGATGGTCTCTGGATGCTCTTAGAGCTGGATGCTCTAAGCGATGCGGTCAATGGTTCCACATTGTGATGGAGACCAGTGACAAGTGGGGTCCCTCAGGAGTCCATATTGGCACCAGTAACATCTTTGTCATGAGGACTGAGTGCCCCCTCAGCAAGTTTGGCAACACCACCAAGCTGAGTGGAGCGGCTGATACTCTAGAGGGATGGGATGCCATCCAGAGGGACCTGGACAGGCTGGAGAAGTGGGTCCATGTGAACTTCATACGGTTCAACAAGGCCAAATGCAGGACCCTGATGGTCCAGGGTGGGGGCAGCACCCATTACCAGCCCAGGCTGGGGGTGGAGGGATGGAGAACAGCCCTGAGGAGAAGGGCTAGGAGGTGCTGTGTGTGGGAAAAGCTGGTCATGAGCTCGCAATGTGCACTGGCAGCCCAGAAAGCCCCCAGCACCCTGGGCTGCATCCCCAGCAGGGAGAGGGGGGGATTCTGCTCCTCTGCTCTGCTCTGGGGAGACCCCCCTGCAGTGCTGCCTCCAGCTCTGGGGCCTCAGCACAGGGAAGACATGAACAACCATCTTGGTCCCCAAAGATGAGATGGCAAAGCTCTGCAGCCAGGAACCGAAATGTGCCACTCGCCCTTTGTCACTGTGTGTCATTGCAGCACTCATGCTAATTCTGGTGTTGCTACCCCTGCCTGGGGAGGGGATCTGCTCTTACCACCCCCGAGAGACTCCTCCAACTCCAAAGCACTGCCGCAAGGACACCCGCACCCCCACCAGCAACACAGACCTCCTCAGCCAAGGTCAGGCCTGACAGCCCCACTTTCCCCTTGGGCCACCTCCAAGTGCCCTTGCTGCCACCTCCCCTCACCACTTCCCCTCAGCTGCTTTCCCCTCTCGCCACAGAGAGAGGAGAAGCCCTCTCTCTGCTTCCCTCCAGCCATGTTCCCATGACCCTCTCTCCTCAGTCATGTCCTCCAGGCTCTTGTCCCCCTCAGCCATGTTCCCTTGTCCCCTTCTGTCCTCAGCCACATCCCCTCCGCCCCCTCTCCCCTCAGCCATGCCCCCTCAGCTCCCTCTCTCCTCAGTCATGTCCCCCCACGCCCCTCTCCCACCAGGTCCCTATCTCCCTCAGGCATGTTCCCTTAGCCCCCTCTCCCCATCAGCCCAAACTCTCCCACCCACCTCTGCTCCCCNCCCTCTTGGAGCGGGGAAGAGGGCGCGGCACCCTCTGAGGCGATGGAGCGGCGGCCCGGGCCGGGCGCGGGGGGCTCCGGCCTCGCCCTTGTGGGGATGGCGGGCGGCCTGAGGGGTACGGGAGACGCCGAGCGGGGCGGCAGCGCTGCCGGG
>VXBJ01006541.1:0-56483 GCA_013400055.1 Nycticryphes semicollaris | reverse complement strand
GAGGGGCTTTGTTGCACTGGGGAGGGTGGGAGTTGGTGGGGGAAGAGGCTGAGGTGATCCTGGGGAGGGCTGCCGCTTGTGTTTTATTTTAAACAGAACTCTTTTAGAGCTAGCTTCCCCACCCAAAAAACCCCCCCAAAACCAAACCCTGCATAGGAAGCGTTTGTGGGGGGTGGGTGTGTTGGCCAAGGGCGACGTTGTGACTCGTCACTTCTCTTGGGACCTCTCAAAAGTTTGCATGAGGTGGTTCCCCCCCCCCACTGCCACCATGTCGTTCCCCGCCATCCTTCTTGTTGGGCCGCTCTCCTTGCCTGCTTTATAAGGATGGCCTTGCATGGAGGGGAGGAGGTGTGTGTGTGTGTGTGGGGGGGAACTTTGGTGGTGTAAGTGGGGAGAGGCAGAAGAGATGGATGAGCCTTGGAGGAGCTGGGTGCTGGCCCTTTGGGTGCCATGGGTGTGGCGAGCGGGGTGGGATGCCCGATGCCCGCGCTCCAGGCCTCTACGGCAGCGTGTCGCCTGCCACCGGCGCAGTCCGGCCACCGTCTTATTTAGGGGGGTTGGGCCCGCTTTCGGGATGAGCAAACTTGTCTCAAGAGGCAGGGTTGTCGTTTCGAGCGTGTTAACCCAAACGCTTGCCCCGGCGGGGTGGGAGATTGCTGCCAGTAAGTTTAAACGGGAGATAGTGAAGTTTTCTGGTTCCTCAGATGATATTAGGAGAGGATTAAGTCACTCTTGTCCTTAAAGAACAAATGGGAAGTCTATTGGTAGCACACTTGTGCCAGCAGATCCTCCTTGGAGCTTTAGTATCTGACTTTTATCTGCCGAAATCTAAGTGCATCTCACTGTTTTGTTGTAAAATCTACTTCTCTTACAGGGCTGGGTTAAATGCATGATTTGTGAACATACTAAACCTGAATTTAGATGCTGGGGTTTTCTTTTTCTGTGTTTTTTTTTTTTTTTAAGCTGCTTCTTGATAACTTTTACTTGGTCACTCCCTCTTATTTCTTCTGATTCCTGTACGGATTTAACAAACTCCTGTATTTTAGCTTTAAATAAAGTGGGGTGGGTGTTTTTTTTTAAGCTGGAGCCCCATATCCAATGAACCATGTTCTTCCCAGCTTATGCTTTCAGCAGAGTATCTGAAAGGCTTCATGAATAACGTAACAGCTCTTTCTCAGTGTTTCAGCCTGTGGAATAGCTGGGTGCCTCCCGGTGCCCCCCTTTCTGCAGGGGGCTCTGTGGGTGATGCTGCTGTAGCTTTGCTTTTTGAAGTGAAAGGATAGGACTGTGCTGGGGTCTTACAACTGGAAGGCTTGTTTCCTCTTCGCTAGGGCTTGATTAGCCCATCTGGTTGTGTACGTTTTACTGGTATTATACATGTAAGGTGCTGTTGTGGCTCAATTAACTTTTCCTTTCTTTAAGAAAGAAAAATAAATCATGACTTAAATACTCAATGTAGCAACACAGTTGTGATAAAAGTGATACTGGCTGGAAGGAGCTGCCTGCCTTAATTGCCTTAAGTTTTTTGTTTGTTTTTCCTTACAAGAACTGGTAGAATTTCTATTTACCTTTTCAGATGAGTTTTGGAGGATTTGTGGACTCCTTTTTTTTTTTTTATTTTTTAACTTTTATTTTTCCCCCTTCTCACACTAGAAGAGATGGGCTTTTTCAGTTTTAAATTGAGATTAACTGACTTGCTTGTGCAATATCAGCAATATCCTGTGTCCTTTGTTTTGTTTGGTAATAATTACATGTTAGTGACAAATAATAAGCTGGAAGGCGGAATAGTTGATCTATTTGTGAATGTGATTGTTGACTGAAACTGAAGGACATGGATGTTATTAAATCTGTATTATATGTGTTTCTGCAGAGATGACATCAGGGAAATCTCAAATAATACAAAGAAGTGTCAGTGGTTTGAAGATCATGGTTCAGCTAGAGCACAGTGTTGCCATGGGTACAGTTTTGTGGGTCACCCCTCATTCCCCCCCGAGTCCTCAGATGATATTAGGAGAGGATTAAGTCACTCTTGTCCTTAAAGAACAAATGGGAAGTCTATTGGTAGCACGCTTGTGCCAGCAGATCCTCGTTGGAGCTTTAGTATCTGACTTTTATTGGGTTGTTTCTTAAAAGCTAATGACTGTGTCAGTCGATGTGCATGATGGTGGCCGGCGATCCTGGGGCAGGCTCGGAGGAGCAGTGAACACCACGGCTCCACTCTGAGAACTGCAGAACCTCACCCATGCAGGGTATCGGGAGATCTGTTTTGACAAGTTGCCTAATTTGTCTGTGGGAAACTTTGAAGGTTGTGAGTGGTGTGGTGTTGTGGGCAAATGCATCGCTCTAGCCCTTTGCCCGCTGCTTTGTATGAGCTTTGTGGGCACTGTAGAGAGAGCGGAGCAGAGAGACCAGGAGGTGAATAGTCACACGACAGGTTCCCATAAGCTGTTAAAACCAACTTGTGGGATCGGTGTCTGCCAAGCCTTGCAGTGCTGGTAAGGTCATTTAGAGATGGCAGTGCTACCTCTGAAGCACTTGGGTTTAGAGTGCCCATTTGTTTCCCTTCCAGGGACACTTGACAGGTAAGTCTAGGCATTAAATACCAAAGTATTGCCTAATCTGTTCTTTTCTATCGTGATATTAACACATCACCACCCCCCATACCTCCAGCAACACAAACTCAAGACCACCCCATCAACAGAAATGCAATGAAAATAGAAGCAACTTGGTTTTTTGAAGGGGCAGTAGGTAGAGCTGTGTGGAGGGTGGGACATGACTCGATTTCCAGTCTTCAGCTCCTTTTACGATGGCTGATGAATACTCAGTTTAAACAAATGAATTACGTATTCTTCCTGGAGCTCATAAAAGGGCTGACACAGCCTTAATTTTAGCGAATGGAGCTATAATTATATTTGAGGTCTCAACCCCAGTAGTGTTTTAGTGGTTACCTCTCTTCCCTAGAAAGAAATGAATCTGAGCCATTAAACGAGATTAGAATTGCTGCAGAGTTCAGGTCTAGTTTGGACCCATCGCTGTCAGTGCTGTTCTGGCTCTCATGTACTGTTCTGAAGCTTCCCTCCTGTTTACTAAACTCTCTGCTGAAATCTTCAGCTAATAGCTCAGCACTCAGACTACATTTGTCTCTATGTACATAGCACTGATATCAGAATTTGGATGTCTGAACATATGCCAAACTTATGACTAAGGGAAACCACTGGTCAGACAGGGCGTAAGTCTGTCAAGACGAATTTGAGCTACTTGCAATTCAGATGAAAAGTGATGGTTACTTAAAAGCCAAATAACGTATAACTTTACCTTGGCTTGGTCCAGAAAAATCCCGAATAATTTATTTTTCTAGTTCAGACATAGATTGGGAGATAAAATTCCAGTCTCCCTCCCTGCCAATGAAGAGTTCAAGGCACATTACTCATGGTGTTGTTGCCAGGCTGATTGTAGACAGCAAAATTACTTTTTGTGGATGTACTTCTGGAGTTTCAAAGGCAAACTTGGTGTGAATATTGCTCTGAAAGGCAGAGAGTTATTTCCTGCAGCTTCGTGCTGTCTCAACTGAAATAGATCAATCTCTTGCTTAGTCAAACATCTGTGTGTATGGCTTCCTCCTCTTTAACAGTGTGATGGAACTGCTTTTTTCTTTTTTTTGTTGTTTTCCTCGAAGGCAAATTAAATTACACTCATCTGGAGATCAGAGAAATGCAGGGGTCTGTGATTAGAGCAGATGGGATGGGTGGCAGAACAGCGCAAGCCTGAGCCATTGTCGCTGCTGTCATCTACAGAGGGCTCACCTCCCAGAAGCCAGGGCAGATGTACTTTGGATCAGGTTCTCGAGGAGGTGGTGTAAAAGCTGGGTGGGACAAAGTACAGCCCCTGTGAATAATGTGGCCAAGTAGGCTCGCATGGCAGGTGAACCCCTGTTTCCCTCATGGGGAATTAACTTCTCCAGCTTCCTACAACTCCGAAGCCCACTTCATGACTTAGGATTTTGCACATGTGAAAGAATTTCTTGTAGGAAGAATAGGTCAGTGGAATCGGTTGCTGTAGAAGTTATGCAGACTTTTAACTTGGTAACAATAAGAATGAAATACTTCTGGCCCACACTAGAGTCTTATGTTGCTCTTGGGGAGGCTTTTTAATAGGTTTTTTTTTAATTTAAATGTTAGAAAATACTAAATATTAATGATATTTGAAATTATTGGAATTCTAGCCCCTGAGAGTTATGGCCAGGCATTGCTTAACTAGTATTTAAGCTTTAGGGCTCTTAAAAATATATCAGGGTAGTACTAAAGGTTTGGCAGGATGGGGGGGAATCTCTTCCCAAACAAGATTAGTCTTAGGTTGCTCTGAATAAGTTGTTCAACTGTGTGTGTTGTGAGACAAGCCCGTGTTTGTTGAGACCTTGAGAGCAGAACCCCTGCAGTTGTTGCCCTAGAAAACGTGGGAGATACTGTGTTAAGCCTACAACCAAGATGAAAATTGGATGTATATGTAAATTACAGTACATTCAAACTCCAAAATACACATTCTTCCCTTGAAATATCTGCCGGGAGGTGGGAGGATGGTGTGGGTTATTTATGCGTTTTTATGTGCATCCTCCCTGGGAAGTGGGGAGGGGAAGGGTCTGATTTCTCCCCTGCCTACCCACCCTCCTCACTAATAGAAAAGGCTGTTTCTTATTGCTCTTTTAATCCTTGCCTGGCCTCTTAGGAATTTTCCTCCGAGAGGGTGGCAGCTGCTGAATTAGTACTTCTCTCAAGGACTAGCAAGATACTAACTTGGAGATAAAGCTAACAAAGTCCCTGCCGTTTGGACAAAACTAACAACAACAAAACCAGCCCCAGTCAGTCGTAGCTGCATAATTCAGGCAGGTTTGTGTAATGCAATAGGCCCTGTGTTAGATTTCCTCTGCAAAGGTTGGATTTCCAGTCTCTTGATGCTGTAACTTCTTTTTTTTTGTGTTTTGTTGTGTTTTGTTAAGGGACTTTGGCATAGACAACCCCAGGTCTGAAATCTTCTTTGTACCCTGCCCAAAATGATGGTGGAAGATTTGCTCTGTGGGTGGAAATGAGGTTAAGTATTAGGTAGATACTGGATGACGTGACATGCATGGTGTAGCTGGAGATTAAAAAGGGATGAGCAGTTCGCTCATGCTGCTTTCTGGCTATCAAGCTACTCCTGTGTAGCTGCAGGAAGCTTTGGGGAGAAGTATGCAGTTAATCACAGCCATTACCATGATTAAAATCCTGATTAGCCTGTGTCACTCACTCCCATTCTCCACCTACACTTCGTCCCTTTTATCCCCGAATGTTTGCAAGTACGAGCAGAAGATGGACCAAGAACAAGGCAGGCTCGAACCCAAGGGATGCTCTCTGGGCTTTTAAATATATCAAATAATTCTGGGCTCTGGAATGTTATAACAGGCCCTGCAGCTGCCATCTGATTGTAAAAACTTAAAAATCAGCCCTTTGCAGATAGAGGATCCTTAGTGAGATTGCCAGGAATCCAGTTGAGCATGAAGTAGGCTTGTCCTGCGAGTCAGTCGAGTGCTCACAGCTCGCTAATGTTCCATATCTAGTGCCTACCAAGGTCTTAATTTTAACGCCTCCATCTGCATTTGATGATCATCTCTTCGTGTTGGGTGGCATGTTGGATCCGGCTGTCCTTGCCTCTTAATGGCCAGGGCTACAATGGGCTGGAGGAGTAATTCCATGGGAAGATTGACTGGGTTTTAAGCAGAAATTAAGGCTGGGGGAACTGCCTGCAAATGGGCTGCTTGCATTTGGCAAGAACTAATAAAAAGTTGTGGGGAGGGGAGGCAAAAAAAGGGAGATTGCTGTGAA
Organism: Nycticryphes semicollaris; assembly: GCA_013400055.1. Lineage (NCBI taxonomy): Eukaryota > Metazoa > Chordata > Aves > Charadriiformes > Rostratulidae > Nycticryphes > Nycticryphes semicollaris. Next base: position 50,628 of record VXBJ01006541.1, on the reverse strand, counting down.
TTCAGTTGGGTAAAGCTCTCCCTCTTTAAAGCTTTGCTTGTTGGGGAGATACTGTACATAACGAAGTTGGGTCTTTTTGAAAAAGCCAGCTTCTTTCTGAGCATTAGGTCATCCACTTCCAACACATTCCCGCCTGGGAGTGAGTCATTGTTCCTTTTGTAAAATTGCATTGGGGCTACATCATCCCGAAAAGCTGTTTTTCAGATGAATTTAGGGGTGTTGACATTTGCTTTAAACAAAGTCGAACTCTGGGAGGGTTTATCAGATGAATTTCAAAGAATGTTTACATGCTCTTGAGTTACGCCTCCTGAAGTGCTAGAATATGAGATCAGTTCAGATTCTCCGGTGCTGGGGGCGCTGGGTTTCATCCCCCCACCCACCCACTGAGGGTTTGAATCCTCAGCTCACAACCTGAGAATGAGAGCAAATTCACTCGTGCCGTTTAGCTGATGTTTGTGAAATGCTTAAAATTCTCTGGAAGGGGCAGAAAAACATGCATGTGCTTTAGCTGTTCTTATTGCTTCCTCCTCCCCCCAGCCCCGAGCTGGGCATTGTTGTGGTATTTTGAATTCTTTGCTGTAGATACTCTGGCAGTTTGTCCTTCTGAGAGTGTGATACAGTGAGTTTGTTTCTGTCTGATGGCCTTTTTCTTTTCCCCCCCCCTCTATAACAAATCTGGCTCCAGATTCCAGCTTTCTTTCACATTACTGTTGTGTTTTTTTTTATCGTGCTGTTATACCAACATAACTCCCCGCTGGAACAACGGTCTGTGATCAGGTGGGATTTCTAGAACTATTTTTAGGACTTGAATGCACTCTGTTAAAGGGGAAGTTAGAAACAAGTAGTTGGGAGAGGGGATGCCGAGAACACGCATCCAACTGCCTTTCTGTCGCGGGGGGAAATGCGACAGAGGAGCGCTGTTGGTGGCAAAACTGGATAAAAGCAGTGCAAAAGATGAAGGTTTGGGGTGGAAAGTCTGACCTCAAACCATATGTACCTTCCCTCGGAACAGCTTGAGCTGCCTGGTGTGCCCAGGTCTTACTGGAAAGCTGAAAGTTGTGCTTCACTGCCTGTTTTCCTTTAATTCCTCTCTGGAAAGTACCATGTATTCTCTAAGATTGTTAACTACTATCAGGATATTGGTAGAAACTCTTTAGTGTGAGGGTAGGGAGACACTGGCCCAGGTTGCCCAGAGAAGCTGGTTTTTTGGCAGAGCTCAGGTGTGCTGGGGTGCTCCAGGACATGGGGTAACCTTGAATGGTGGTGTAATTTGGGGACCATTTTATTTACCCCACCTGGAGTACTGTGTCCAGCTTGGGAGTCCCCAACATCAGAAGGACAGGGACCTGTTGGAGCGGGACCAGAGGAGGCCCCAGAGATGCTGGGAGGGCTGGAGCCCCTCTGCTGGGAGGACAGGCTGAGAGAGTTGGGGGGGCTCAGCCTGGAGAAGAGAAGGCTCTGGGGAGATCTTCCAGTCCCTCCAGGAAAGCTGGGGAGAGGGACTCTTGGTGAGGGAGGGGAGCCCTAGGATGAGGGGGAAGGGTTTGATGCTGAAAGAGGGGAGATGGAGCTGAGATGTGGGGAAGAACTTGTTTGGTGTGAGGGTGGTGAGAGCCTGGCCCAGGTTGCCCAGAGAAGCTGTGGCTGCCCCATCCCTGGAGGGGTTCAAGGCCAGGTTGGAGGGGGCTTGGAGCCACCTGGGCTGGTGGGAGGTGTCCCTGCCCAGGGCAGGGCATAGGAACTTGATGATCTTTAGGGTCTTTTCCAACTCTAACTAGTCTATGATTCTATTAGTGATTTAAACTTGAGTGTGTTTCAGGCATGCTGAGAGGAGGAACCCTGCCCTCGTCCTCTTCCAGGCAGCTTCTTGTTTGTGTGGGTTTTATTTATTGATTTGTAACCTTGAGTATTCTACTTCTCTCTGTCTTCTGACTCTGGAAGAGCTATTTATCACAAGTTTTAAAGAGAACATTGCACTTAGAAAGATGCTCCTGTGCTTGTCTGCAGTGATCTTAAGGAATCCCGGAAAAGCTTTTCCTGCTGTCCACAGACAGCTAATTAATAGTAGGGAAAGTAAATGGGCACTTCAAAACTGTGGAAGAGCAAAGACAAAAGCCTACGAGCCAGTTCCAGCAGAGGCTTTGCATTAGACTCTGCAGATTTAAGCGGCAAAGAATGAGACAAAGAACTGAGTCATTGGCTCTTCCTTCCTTTTGACTTTTGTGGTGGGAGCGAATCGTTTCTCTTCTTGGTCATGAATTAAAGCAATTAAGGAAAAAATTCTAGATGATAAGAGGGAGGTAGTTTGGATTTCTCACTTTAAAATCCCCAACTCCTGGTATTTAGATACTCAGCAGTAACTTAAATATATTTATGTCAGGAATCCAGTGCCAGGTCACCAAGTGAGTTACTGATGCACAGAATTACTTTGATTGCTTCCACCTACACCAGTGCACCTGGAGGAGATGATGGGAGGGGATCACCAGGGTGTCTGTGAAACTAGCAATTGTTGTGGAGGTTTAAATCTCTCATTAAATGCTGTTGGCATGACATGTCCTAATGCTTGTCACCCAGTATCAGGTGATCCTGCTGTGACACCGTGATGATGGGAACTCTGGAGGATGCTGTGGGTGGCTCAAGCTATATTTTATCTGACAAATTTGCATTTACATAAGCTACAGTGGACGTAATCTGCAGTGTTACTTTTTTTCAGGATAACTTTATGCTTAAAGTATATATATTACTTTTTCTCAGACTGTATTTTAATCTACATAAGTGTTTATGGCATGAGAATTAAAGGATATATCCACCTCGTGTTCTGAGGACTGGATTTTTTTTTTTTGAACTGCTATTTAGGTAAAATGAGGTTTTTGGTGTTGTTGTTTTTTTTGTGTGTTGTTGTTTTGCATTGGGATTTGGCTAGAGCATGTAGGGCAATAGGATCAAGTGTCACATTGGGGATTACATATTTGTCCTGGAGTGAACCTCTTAGTAGCTTGCATTGGTGTAATTGGTGAATGACTGCCTGGGTTTATAGGGATGTATATCTGCATTAGCACAGCTCCCATGGAACTCTGGCTTATTTGCTTCTAATCCAAGCTGTTTTCACCTTGGGAATTCATTTTTAAGGGAGAGATCCTTTAATTTGCCTCAAACTAGCATCTGTAGGCTTGTGTTTCCCCTTCAAAGTAATGTTGGCGTTACAAGGAATAATAGTTCTATGTCTTAATGTAGAGAATTATTGTACGGTGTTGTCTGGTTGCTGGAAACCAAATGAAGCTGTGTATTCACTCGAGACTGGATGTTAATGGTGTTTAAAAAAGAAAAGGATCAATTATTCTTGTGTCAGTAGTCATCGTTGTGTTCTTACAACTATCACAACTCCGTAACTCAGGGTATTCTGTGTTATTTTGATGCGTTGTGTTCCTTTGCTGGCAGCTTCTGGGAGATCTCCCTTTCCTGGAATGAATAAATATGAATTTGAAAGAGTTGGGGAACATTAAAGAAACTTCTTGCAATCTCAGGATTAGTTTTTCCTGGCTAATATTTTTAACTTGCTAAATTACTAGTAATGGCTGCTGCTGGTAAAACACTCACCCTATGGGCACATCCCTCCATACTGGTCTCTAAACAGAACTCTGGCAGGTCCCTCTCCATCCAGTACTGGTTATCACTGAGGATGGTAACTGTTTTAGGATTTTCCATTTTAATCCAGCTCCTCTCTGCTGGCAGAGTGCCCTAGGCTGTGGTCAGGTGGTGATGGAGTAGGAAATGGTTGTGATGCGCTCAACAAGAAAAGCCCAATTTGTCAACTCGCAGCCGAGAGCCACTTTGTACCTTAAAATCTCCTTACACCTTCGACAAAGGCCTTTAGTTCTAAAGTGCTGATTTCAGGGGTTTCTTCCTTCATCACCAAGAGCTGTTTGTGCTGCAGGCTCTACTCTCTGCCCTCCTGCACTCCTTCTTCCTTCCCTCTCAACTCACATCCAAGTCATGCTGCTGTTTTCTTCCCTTAGTTGTGTTCCTTCCCCCCCCAGGTCCCATTTATAGCCCCTCTGAAGGTATTAAAGGTGGGGTGCTTTTCCTTTTTGCATCAAAGACCTTTTAAAAAGGCTGTTTGAGGGTGGATTGCCACCTGTAATTTAATACAGTGCTCTTAAAAATCCAGATGCTGCCTGGCACCAGCTGCTGCTGCGTCTTATTCAAACACACTGCAGACTTCTTGGTGTTTTGGTTTTGTGGTTGGTTTTTTTCCTTGTTTTTTTTCCCCCGAGGGATTGACTTCCTGTGATAAAAACGAGATTCCCTTTTAAAGGAGAGGTCCGTGGTTTATATAATGAGAGTAGGAAATGGTCCAAAAGTGACACTGGAAGAATAGAAAAGTTATTTTGGTAACAGACTGTTAGACCAGAGAAGAGAAAATATGCTCAGAAGCGTATTAGGAACTTGAGTTCTCGTTGGAAAAGGAGGGGAATTACAGGAGAGGACTGAAGAGAGGGAGGGAGGTTACAGTTAAGGACAGAAGTTTTACAGATCACATCTAGGATTCCTCTGACAAGATTTAACTCTTCCAAACTACTTTGGATCCCCTCAACAAACTGCTGTGTTGCTGCATAAAGTGTCTCCAAGTTTGAGACTGAAAAGAGCTGGGATGGTTTTTACTCATTTGAATTTTTTGAAGATGTGAGTACAGGTTATTTTTTAGTTTGGGTGTGTGGTTTTGTGGTTCCTCCCCTCCCAGTAATCCCAGACCAGGGAAGGACTTTCTTCCACCTGTATTTTCTGTCCCCCTCTACTCAACCTGTGACTGTTCCTTCTTGCAAGTCTGATGTTCCTGTGAGTTTAAAATAAATAGAACGTTGGTTGTGATCTTTTTTCTTTTGGGTTTCAAACTGGAATATTGCCTGGGGGGTGTGGGGTTTGGTTTTTTTTTTGTGTGTAAGGCCCTTTTAAAGAAATTGAAGATTTATTAACTCCAGATATTCACATCTTGTTGTGTAATGACATAATTCTTTATCTTCTGGCTCGTTGTGTTTCCCATCGGTTTTCCCTTGTGCTGTTCTCATGGTTTGTACCTGTTTGTGTCTGTCCTTGCCTCAGAGGGGGAGGGAATTGCTGTTAATTTAGTTCCCAGTGCTGTTTGTTTCTCTCCTGCTTCCTGGGTAACCTGTACCCAAACGTTAAGCTTTGAAATAGCGCCGACTACTTAAAGTGTCACCTTCCATAAAATAAGTGGGGGGAATTTACTTCCCTTGGAGCACTGTTTCAGTCTGATGGCTTGTATGAAAATGCAGTGTTGGAGGTAACATGCTCCCAGAGCCTGGGGGTACAGTCTGAGGTCACCCTACCTACATTTGTGGCAGGGCTCAGGTGTGCTGGTGGGCTCCAGGACATGGGGTACTCTTGAATGGTGGTGTAATTTGGGGTCTGCTTTAGAGATTTACCACTTCTAAAGCCTGAACCTGGAGGTGGTGTGTGGCCATTCTGGAGGCATTAGCTGAGACCATCCCTCCATCTTCTAAAATCATTTTCTTTACTGGCTTTCTATTAAAGAAACTGTAGGTGGGGAGTGGCGGGAGCACAGATTGAGAGGGAGGTTCTGCTTGTCTGTTTTAAGGAAGGCCATGACCTCCATCCTCTGCTGGTAGGACCTAAATCCCATTGATCATCCCCAAACTCTGCCAGGACCAGATCCCCTGAGTTTGCCCTGGATCCCGCAGCCCAGGTGCTTTCCAGTGGGAAGAAACCAAAATGTGTTAACCCAGGTTTGTTTTGAAAGGTCCCTCCACTGCTTTTTGTCTGTGATATCCTTGTAGAAATAGTAATTTTGATCCATCTTGGGCATTGTCAAGCTCCTTTCTTCCTTTGAGTCTGGGGTATGTTTATTTTCTCTAGTATGTAATTTATCTGCAGCCTTATTTTTCAGCAGCCAAATATGCTGACTGTGCCTTTACATTTCCCAAATGAAATTCTCTGGCAAGCTTCACCTCTCCTAACATCATTTGGAGGTGCTGATGTAATCAAATAGTTGAACGTGAACTGAAGAGGAAATAATACTGTTCAAAACTTGCTCTTAAAATCTGTATGGCAATAAAATGCATTTGTTCTTTTTGTATATTTTTACAGTAAACATTTGTGGTATTTAGTTAGTTAACTTCTGGTCATTGCTTTTTAATTGAAGAGAAGTCAGTTTATTGAGTGCTGAAAAGGGAGTGGGGGGAATCGAGTCATGTGTTGCAAATCTTGGAATATATCATCCAAATTCCAGTGGGAGTTATTTTTGCAGCTCTATTCTAATAATTAAATGCTGTGCTGAACTAATTTTGCAAATATGAAGGGGGTAACACAATGAGTACAGGAAAATGGGTCATTTTGGGTGCCTTAGAGCATCCCGATTGTAGAACTGCAAAGCTGTGTAGTATTGCTTAAAAGGAATGTCACAATTAATAGATTGAGAATAAAATATAAATGGTGCTCAGAGAAAAATAAAGTAGAGGAAGTCTCTGATCTTTAATGTCTTAGCACATACCTGGAATTTTTAGCAGTATATATAATAGCAAATTTGTAGTAGTATTGCATTAGAATTGAAAGGTAACTGTCGCTTATGATGCTTTGCCCTTAAATTATTCTAAGTTTCAAGTTAAAGATGGTTGGATCTAATTATTTACACAACCTCAGCTTTGGATTCTGTTGAAAGAAGTTTTGGCGCTACTAAGAGAAGTCAGACTGCGATGGGAAGCTGGGTATCCACAAAGTATACTTCTGCTCTACTGATACTGGACTCTTTCACAGCAGTTCTCTTTTCAGCAGTCCTGTTAACAATTTAGGTTCAAACCTAAAGCTTTTAGTGGGCTTAGGGGTAGGAAAAAAGGACTAGAACAGAGGAATACATGGAATATAAGGAGGGGAATAAAAGGAGATATTTTAGCATGAACAACACAACTAGGGTGAAGTCACTACTAGTTTTCTTAATTTTTTTTTTTATTACTCTCTGCTTTCATAACACATGAATAAAAAGCAAAACTACTCCAACAGGTCAAGCAAAAAAGCATCATCTCTGTGGTTTTTTACAGTATCATCTTTTCTGGTTTGTTCTTTCATTCATCTTTTTGTGTTCTGTGCTCGGAAATGTTCACAGAAGGCAAATGATCTGCAAACAGGCAGGTGCTGGTGAGGAAATGACCCTGCTCCAAAGTCCCTCTGCCTCCAGTCTCCAAAAAAAAATCAAACCCAAACCAAAAATCTGTCTGTTGGTTCCTGCTGTTACCTTTATCCTCTCAGCATGGTTATCACACCTGCAGCTCCTGGGTCACACCAATTGCTCCCACATCCCTGCTTATCTCTTCTGAGAGGTGTTCTTGGAGTCTGTCAGAGTGCAGGAGCCAGAAGTTCTGGATGAAATGCTTTGTATTTTACTTCTCCGAAGCATAATACTGAAAAAGGGGGGTGTATATTGGGGGGACCATTCTCATCTACTAAACAGGGACATCAGCTGTATTTGATGGAGTTGACTCAAATCCTATATTTATTTTAGGCTGGGAATTGCCTGTGAATTGTTTTCTTAGATAGTTTTTACTAAATTACTTGTTAGTCTACTAATTAAAAAAAACCCTACCCCATATATTTAGAGCAAGAAGTTGAGTGTCTTGAAGCTGCTCACTGGATTGATCTGATTAAAGGCAGTCTCTTGCTTTCCCGTTTCTTTTGTGTAAACTCTGGGTTAATGAAGTGACTCATTCATTCCGTCCAGCTCCAGCTGAAAGGCCGCGGAGGGCGAATGAGCTGCAGGCGGCAGATGCTGGGATAAAAGAAGACACAAACCAACCCCAGGGTGAAACTTCCTGAAGCATCTGTGTTTCCTTCTGAGGAGTGAGTGGGGAGCAGACAGGCTCTGCCTGGCCAGAGATCTGCGGAATTGATAGTTTCACACACACACTCAAAGTTTCTCTTGGTTTCTAAATACCACCTGACTTGGAGATTCTGTTCTTAATTTTTATCATCAAGCCATTAATAAATACCACTGGATTTGGATTTGTTTCGGTTGTGTGCTACACAATGGCAAATCTGAATTCTGCATCCAGTTTCTTTTTGCTTCCTGTAGCCAAGATGGGAATTCTTGCATGACTGGAATAAAATAATGGGGAAGAACTGGGAGGTTTAGAGAACATCAGGCTCAGTTGCAGTGCAGTAATAGGGTGCTCAGGTGCCAGCAGCTGGGAGTTCTGGCCTGTGTCCTTAGGGTTATTTCTGCTTTTATCCCATCAGCCTCTTGCCTGAAACACAGGAACAGACACTGGAGATGGTTCTTTCAGCCTGAAGCTGTTTGTGCCTGTTTCATCCACTTGTGTGGATCTGGGGGATCAGCTCCTTTGGAGGCCTGTGTGAAGATGTTGAATTCACAGATAATCTAGATTATGCTGCGTATTTGTCTTAATTACAGAATCCCAGAATGCTCTGGGGCTGGAAGGGACCTCTGGAGATCATCTCCTCCAACCCCCTGCCACAGCAGGTCCCACAGGAAGGTGTCCAGGTGGGGTTGGAATGTCTCCAGAGAAGGAGACTCCACCACCTCTCTGGGCAGCCTCTGCCAGGGCTCTGCCACCCTCACAGCAAACAAGTTCCTCCTCAGCTTGAGATGGAACTTCCCATGGGCCACTTTGTGCCCGTTCCCTCTTGGCCTCTCCCTGGGCACCACTGGAAAAAGACTGGCCCCATCCTCCTGACACCCACCCTGGAAGGATTTAGAGCCCTTGATCACATCCCCCCTCAGCCTTCTCTTCTCCACACTCAAAAGCCCCAACTCCCTCAGCCTTTCCTCACCACAGNTCTCTGCCCAGCTCTCCAGCCTGCCCAGATCTCCCAGTGTGGTGGCCTGGTGCTGGTGCCCTCAGACTGGCACAGACTTCAGATACTGGATGAGGTTCTGTACGGGGGACGTGGCTGCCTAGAGCCTGGTGGTCACTGGAGAAGGCTACGTAATCCCTGTGGGAGTGATATTGTGGATGTTGGTGTCTCAGCTCCTTCGAGCTGAACTTCAGGGGCAGTATTTGGATTTGAGAGAGGAGAAATCAAAAGAAAGAAGAAAGGTACTGTGGCCACTACTGTTCTTGCTCATTCTTTAGCATAGTAGCAACCTTCTCCTTCTGTACTGGTATATTCGTCCTGTTCTTCAGCCTGACGCCAGGTTTGGGTGCCCCTTCCATTAGGAATATTGTCTTGTTGCTTTTGGAATAAATACAAAGCATAATTGCAGTGATGTAGAGTCTTAACTGTGTTTCTTCTTCCAAGTTCCAAGAAAAAAAAAACAACAAACACAAAGCCCTTCCCAAGCCCCTCTGGAACTTGTCAAAACTGTCCCCGTATGAGGCTACTGATTTGGCTAAGAAAATTTAGAATGCTTATAAGACATTGTTAAATCTGAAGTGGTATAAATGTNGTGGGGGCGTGGGGGTGATGGGGTGGGAAGGCTACTGAGTATCTTCTGAAAAATAGTGAAACTTTCTGTGAAACTTCTTCTTTACTAATTAATTGTCAAATGAACTTTCTGAAGTACAACAGCATGTCACACAAAAAAAAAAGCTTTTTATTTGTGCTGCACTTTGCTGTTGGGAATGATCTCATCCTGGTGACCGACCGCTGGCTGTGCAATGCCCAAACTATTTGCTGAAACAAAAGTGCACGGCCTCGGCCGAGCAGTGAGTGATCTCTGTGGTGGCACTGGGGGGGAGCTGGGTGTCCCTGCGGATGCAGTGATTCTTCCAGGTGGGTCAAGCGAGAACCCCATCCTCTGAATGTCACCCGCTTGTTTCTCTGACACTCACATGGCTGCTGGTTGCTTTTGCCTTGGTTTTGGTGGGTTTTTAAGGCTCTATATGGAAGATCTTAATTAAAACTGGTGTAATGGTGATCCCTACCTTCATAGCTTTAAGTTAATTGTTTTAAAGCTTAGTGGAGTGACTCGGCGTGCCTCCCGTGTTAAATTCACCCGGCTGCCTTTGGAATTTCTCTCTTGCCAGACTCAGAAGTAAAGGTGTCTCTGAAGTGGGGGAGTGCATTTTATCCAACGTTCCCTTCAGATTAGCTTTTGTCACAGATGTACACAAGGTAAAACTTTCAAGGACTCCTGTAGCTACTGCGGAGCGATACTTGGGGTAAACTCTGATAGTTTGATCCTGTTGCTGTGGCTCGAGTCCTCTGGCCTTTCAAGATAAACCCCTTGAGAGAAGGACACCCCCCTCTTCCCTCTTCCTGCACCCGTGCTCAGCATTTGGGGATGAGAGAAGTGACTTTCAGTGAAAGTTCTGGAAGGCACAGGATTTTATTCTAGTGCAAACTACCAGGAGTGCCACGTGCTAAAACACCACGTGCTTTCTACCTGTTTCCCCTTCTAAGACTGTAAAATTGTGGCTTTAAAACACACTGTTGACAGGAAAAAGTTACCGTAGTAAGAGCAAACCCCCAACTCCTGCTCTCGTGGGAGTTCCCCGTCGTGTCTCCCGCTGTTCAGTGATGTGCTGGAGACTGAGCCAGTCTGAGTCACTCTAAATCAACTTGAGAAGTTCTTGGGTTTTATTCTTTCACTTTCTCACCCCCCTGTGATTATTTGTGGCCCTTGGGTGCATGGAGAGCCACGTGCTGGGTCCTCTATAAAACACAGTATCTGCCTGTAGGGGCAGGCAGGAGGTTTGGAGTCTGCTCAAACTCGGATACAAATGTTTTATTTCTCTCAATTAATGAAATGCTGAGAAGGGTAAAAATAATGGAGTTACTCATGAGACAACGTATTATCATAGAGTCATAGAATGGGTAGAGTTGGAAGGGACCTATTATCCTTGTCTTCCTTTTAGTTGGAGTTAATTCTTGCATAATTTAAGATACATTAGTAATTTTTTACTCTAAATCTGAAGGCAGTGGAAGTGACTGCGTTTCACCTACACCTTGTTGGCTTGGGAAGCCCAGGCCCTGGGTGGCAGATTCAGAGAGCTGTTCAGACAATGGTTTTTTTGGTTGGTTTGTAGCTGTCAGGTGTGTAGCACAGGCTGGTTTCCCTGCATTTCCACCTCGTTACCCTCCCTAAGTCGGGAAGGTGAGATTTGGGAGCAGAACCTGTAGGTGCAGGGCTGCTCTTCCCATCCTGGCCCAGTGAAACACTCACAAGGGAGCTGAAAATAAACACACCAAAAACCAAACCAAACCCCAAATGCAAACACTTCCAGTTCATAAGTAGTTCCTATAGGAGCCAACCTCCCGTGTCTGAGCAGAGCTGGTGGCTGTGCCCACTGTCTGTCACCTCGTGTCCTCCTGCCTGGGTTCAACAGCTGGTGCAGGACTGGGATATTTGGTGGCTCAGCTGAGATGCAAGTGGAACCCTGGATGGGCACATCTTTTATTTATTTATTTATTTATTTCTTAATAAATCTGAGCTAAAGAGTTTAAGTTCAGATTTGAGGGTGGTGAGAGCCTGGCCCAGGTTGCCCAGAGAAGCTGTGGCTGCCCCATCCCTGGAGGGGTTCAAGGCCAGGTTGGAGGGGACTTGGAGCAACCTGGGCTGGTGGGAGGTGTCTCTGCCCAGGGGGTGGCACTGGGTGTTAAGGTCCCTCCCAACCCAAACCACTCTATGATTAAAAGCAGGATAGTATTTTTTTTTAATTGGTCTTTGCAGTAAGAACTTTACCCATTAAGCTTTTCTATGCATTTAATGAGGTGTCGGCCTGAGCAGCAGTGGCTTGACTGTCCCAGTGTGGGGGTGTGTGACTGGGACCACTGGTCTGTCTGGGGTATGAGTTTTGTGAGGGGGTGTTCAGCCTGGAGAAAAGGAGGCTGAGGGGAGAGACCTCTCTCTCTACAGCTCCCTGAAAGGAGGGGGGAGCCAGGGGGATCAGTCTCTTCTCCCATGGTCTGTTCCTTGGGAGAAAAGGAAACTGCCTCAAGCACATTGGCTTGTGGCTCTGAGAACTCCTTTACTTCCCTCAGGTCTGAGAAATGGATTAAATACACTGCTGGGAGGTAGTTTCATTGGTCTATCTGAAGCATCTTCACAAGGGGATTTTTTTTTTTCATTCAGCCTTGGTGCAATATTTATTGTATCCACGTAGCTTTTGATTTCCTTAGACGTCATTTGAGACGTTTGAGGCAGTAAATCTGTGCATGAATTTATTTGATTGTGCTGTAAAGTAACGTGTGTGTTACTGCCTTCCCTCTTGATGGGGAACTGCTGCTGATCTCGCTGCAGCTTCAGAGCAGCCATCGCTTTCCTTGATGGGCACAGAACCAGTATCCGAGGGAATGATTCCACTCGGCTCCCTTGGGATTGGTTATGGCTGTGATAACACCAACAAACTCATCCTTCTCCTCTGCCTTCAGCAAAAGGAACTGTGGGGAAGGGATGTGCTAAGATGTTGAGTCTCTGCTTTTCCCTCTCCCAGTTCTTATCTCGCTCCTTATTTACTGTGATTGAGTAGCAATTTGCAAAAAATGGAGCAAAATAAGCCTGCATCAGTTTCTCGACATCCAGACCCCTGGCTGTTTGTGCTGTGGCTGTGGGCACGAGAGGTTAAAAAAGGTAAAGACAATTAAAATTTTGTTTACCAATATCACAGGGAGGGGTGGGGTGACTGGGGGATGCATCATCTTGTGCTGTGGGGCCCTGCTCTGCAGCTGCCCTTGGCAGGGTGGGTTTTTTAAGTCTGCCTGTATCAAATACATTGTTATGTACGTCACGTCTCAGATCTTGAAGCAATTTGTTCACCTCTTCTGGTTGAACACAACTGTCTGCACCTTGTTGGAACCTGTCATCGCCTCTTGTTGGGTACTAAAGCTCCATCCCAATCTCTGACCCTGAATTGAACAAATCTGACTGTAGAGGCGGTTGTGTAATGGGAAATTAGTGTTCTTCCTTTGTCCTATTCACTTCTGTGTGAGCTTTACAAACATTTTCCTTTTACAAACCTGAATTAATCTTCTGCGGTTATAAATAAACACCCGAAGGATTTAGCAGTTGGTTTGCTTTTGTCTGGAATTGACTAAGGACTGAGGTTGTTTTTAAAACCCACCCAAGCCATAGCTTTGGTGTAGGATACCTGACCATGTATCAGCTTAAAGCAAATGTTAAATCTGGTCACAAAATGGCATCGAATTTTACTCTGACTGTGTGGCTTTTCGGCCCACTTGTGAAAAAGGGAAAGTTACCTTTTACAGGTTCTTTTGGCTGGTTGGCCTTGGCCTTGCTTTCCCTCCAGCCTGAGTCCCAGGGACTGCTCCTCTTGGGGAGGCACCAGTTTTCTTTGTGGCAGGAGACTTTTCTTTTACATCACCTCAAAGTGTTTAGATTTAGGGAAAAGCCCAAAAGGTTGGGTAAGAGAAGCCCTGGAAACGTGATATGCAAGTTAAATAACTAAATGTTGATGAACTTAACCCCATCATTGTTCTGACCTTTATCTCCCCTTCTTCCCTTTCACCAGCTATGGATATCACTTTCTCTTACACCTTACAGAATAAATCCACTCTTGCTTGCTCTGATTTCAGCTGGAAGTCTCAAGTGTTGGTGCTGGTGATAAATAATGGGAGGCTGTGGGGTGTTTCTGCACAGCCAGCACCTTGGTGAGGGCCTGGCAAAGTCTGGGTGTCACCAGGACTTTGTCATTGTGGTGGCTTTGGTGTCTTGGGGACACTGATATCACCTCATTGCAGGGAAACTGATTTAATTTTTTTTTTTTTCCATGTAAAGCTTTTGAGCAGGACTACAAAGATGCTGAGGGGCCTGGAGCATCTCTGTGGTGAGGAAAGGCTGAGGGAGTTGGGGCTTTTGAGTGTGGAGAAGAGAAGGCTGAGGGGGGATGTGATGAAGGGCTCTAAATCCTTCCAGGGTGGGTGTCAGGAGGATGGGGCCAGTCTTTTTCCAGTGGTGCCCAGGGAGAGGCCAAGAGGGAACGGGCACAAAGTGGGCCATGGGAAGTTCCATCTCAAGCTGAGGAGGAACTTGTTTGCTGTGAGGGTGGCAGAGCCCTGGCAGAGGCTGCCCAGAGAGGTGGTGGAGTCTCCTTCTCTGGAGACATTCCAACCCCCCCTGGACACCTTCCTGTGGGACCTGCTGTGGCAGGGGGTTGGAGGAGATGATCTCCAGAGGTCCTTTCCAACCCCAGAGCATTCTGGGAATCTGTGAGCAGCAAGTCCTCTGGAAACATCTGCAGTCCTACTCTGAATGGTCTTGCCTTTAATTGATTATTAACGCTTTCTGTTGTGTCTGTAATGATTCTGAGTGTCATTAATTTTTCTGTTAGAGGATGGCCTCTAATCTAGAAGTGAGTATTTTGATACTAGATAAAGTATGTGGTCTCGGTCATTTGCTGTGACTCCTGGAGGGACTTTTGGCTTGAGGAAAGGGGGAGAGAGAGAGGAGGAACCTGCCCCAGCCCTGCCGGGGTTGTCTTACAGCGCTCATTACAGCTGAGTGGGGTATGTTTTCAGGCGCTATAGAGCTCCAGCGAGGACCTGTCATTCTTCACTCTGCAGCAGCAAGATTGGAAATACTTAGGTGTCAAATGCAGCAGGTCATTTAAGCCCTCACTGGTTTTAGCTGGTTGACAGGCAAAGATCGTTCTCGAGATGTGCCAGGAAGGAGCTGCTTTAGTAACAGTAGGTTCCAGAGGAGCAAATCGTGAATCTCTGTGATTTCTAGCACTTAAGTGGTAACGACCATGTGTCTGTGCTCTGGGGTTTTTAAATGCTTTATTTTGCTTTCCTCCTTCTAATCCATATTCGTGTTTTCTCTCTTGAAAAGGCAGAGGGAAATCTATCAATAACACAGAGACTCTTTACATGATGGAAAAATCAAGATTACTGTTGGTTTTGCTTTTTTCCCCCAATATATTCCTTGGTGTACTAGTTGTATTGCTGCCTGGCATCATATAAATCTAAAATTGCCTTCCCTCTCTCTGGTAAGAGCTGATGATGCGTCTTCTGTATGACCACGGGCTAAACAGCAGTCCTGAAATTAATATGGAAATTGATACAGAAATACATAACAGCAGAAGCAGGTTGGGTTGTGTTTGTAATCTCTAACTGCTGTATTTTGGCATGGGCTAAACTGAAGTCTTGGAGAAAAGAGGAATTATCGTTCCCATCTACCCTTTTTAATACGGGAGCTCTTGCACACAGAAGAAATGCTGTTCTCCTTTTAATCTCTTTTAAGAAATTTTGTGTGTGTGTGTTGCCCTGGGGCTGCTTTTGTTCACCTGTGACTAATGAGGAGCATTAGGTGTTTCTAATAAGGTCTTATCTGACTGTTCTGACACCGGTCCTGCTGCTGGTACCCTTTAGAGACATTCTGCCCAGCTGCATCTCCAATTTCTGTAATGGAGATGCTGGAAACCAACCTGTGGAGCTCGTGTGTGCAGAGATATCGGGTGAAGACAGAATTTCCTCCAAAGCAGTGTCTGTGGTCAGGCAGTAGCAGATTCCACAAAAATCAGGAGAGTGCACTGATTTCTAGTATTGGAGTCAGAGTTGTGTCTGAGCGTTGTTTTCCTTCCCCTGTTCCCCTCCTCGCTCCTTCTGTTCCCCTTTTTGCCCCTTGAGAAAGGGGAGAAGTCTCTTTCCATGCCCTGTTATACCTGCAAGGGAGGAGCATCTCTCTCTTAGAAGTACTGCTGTCTGCCCCTGAGAGCGGGATGAGGAGTCAGGATGGAAGCTCTGCCTCGAGGTTTGTTATGGAAATGTGTGCCCTTAACTCCGAATTGAGTCTGTAAAGAGCAACTAGTTCCTAAAATACACCATCAAAGGAGATGCTGAATTTGCTAAGGAGTGGGTTCCTCAGTTGGGAGGGTGTGACTGATCAGAAGGGCACGGTTAGTGGGGAGTTCAGTTCCTCTTCAGTGTTCCTAAACATCTTCAATATTTGACCTAAAATACACAAGTTCTAAACCTGTCAAACCGATCTGCTCTGATCCTGGGGTTTATTTCGAGCACATCTGGGTGTGGGGGTTTGCTCTGTATAAATGACCTTTTGCGTGCAGATACCTTGTGGCTGTTCGTACTCCCCTAAATAAGTTTCCAAAGTGAAAATCCAAAGGATTAAATAAACACTGAATCTCCCTGAAAGGTACTTCTGGGTGAGGTTGGGGCGAAGGAGCAGAGATCACGGGCACGTTTGAGCGGAGGATTATGACCTCTACAGGAGACTCGGGTGTGAGGGAGGAGACGGTAACGGGCGGCTCTGGCTCTGAAATGATCAACCTTGGCAGGCAGCAACCTTGAAAACATCAGTAGATTTAAGTCTCATGAATTTTCATGCTTTCTTACAACAGTAAAATATCAGGCAGGGTCCGGAATTCTCTGCTGATAGTTGTTTTGCTTTAAAGCTGTCACCGTGGGAATGTGTGGGCACCCAGGGCACCCAGGCAGCCTTCAAGGTCTCAAAGAAATGGGAAATCCACACTTCTCTCCTGTTTGCCCACACTAATACATCAGCTGACGCTGCAGACAACGTCCTGTTGTCTGGTTTAATTTTGTAAAATTGCTGTTGGCACCTTGTGACTTCCTTCTTGGTCTTGGTTTGGTTTTTTTTTGAAGTTGAGGAAAGTCCCAGTGAAATTGGGGTGTTCTCCATTCAGGGATACACCAAGTGAGACTGTGGTGTTCTCTGCTCAGGGGTGCACCAGCAGCTGGCTATATTTGAGATATATATATATACACACATACACATGTGTTTTTTAATGTGCATGGCATCACTGGCTGCTCCACCGACTCCGCGCAGGGAGAGTTTGTCATCTGTGACAGTGGAGAGGAAACAAGCAGCCCCGTTCTTCAGCCATCTCAGGATTTAGCAGAACAGGGGGTGGGAAAGTAATACTGGGGTTTTTTTCCTGCTGCCCCAAAAGGAGGTTCTGGTGAGGAAGAGCAGGATGGTTTCTGTTTTACAACCTGTTTCAGGCCTGTTTGCTGGGGATGTGACATCAGGGCCTTTATGACTTGCAGCTGGAAGCCTTCTATGTCACCCTCACCCTCCTCCACCTGTGTCTGGGAAGGGCATCTGGCTGCATCCAGGGAGCAAAAAGGAAGGGTTAAGTGTGGCTTGAATGGATTTGAGCTGAAAGAGGTTCCTTTGGGAAGTGAGACCAAGAGTTTCCACGCTCTTGAGGAATGGAGCAAGGCTTGTCACCCTGTGGAGAATGAGAGAAGGAGGATCGAGTCGGCTCAGCAGTGTGTTGGGTTAAAGGGGTGCCAGTTGTGGGTTAGACCTTGGTGAAAAGTTATATTCACCTCACACCCTGAGGTGTGGAAGAGTTTAACCTGTTTGTTTGTTAAAGTTTTAAACCTGAGAATTAGGAGTTGAATCAGTGCAAGTGAAGAGGATGTTGGGTTGGGAGCAGCCTCTGGTGTAGCTGAAGTTGTTGTGGGTGGGTGGCCTACGCCGTGCAGGGGTGGAGGAAGGCTGTGGAAGGAGAATATATGGAGTTCTGGGCTGGCCACGCTGGCCTCTGAAAAACAGAAGTGCCAGGCATTCAGCTGAGATAAAAAGAACTGCCTAGAGCTGAGAGACTTTATAAAAGACTCTTTACATAAAGACTAGCAAAAATGATAATTGAGAAATAAGACCTTGCCAACAACAACGTTTCTTACAGTCGTGGGCTGGGGAGACTTTGATGGTGGCGTGCTCTTTGGCAATGGTGTATGAGGATGAGCTGGACCACTGGGGTTTCCAGGAAGCTGGGGTGATGAGACTATCAAAACAACTTACTAAGCAAGAGCGTCTCATCGTCTGGCGTCTCCAGCTGTACCTGTGCTAGTGAGTTATGAGATGCTTGATATGTGACTTCTAGGAGTCAGCGACTCTGCTGTTTGTTTTTCAGAGTATTTCCTGGTGCAATCCTTGCCCTTGGGGCAGAAATCCTCTCCCAGGCACTTGGTGGATGCTGCTCAAGGGCTGGCATAGACCAAGATCGTTCCCAAGAGCCGTTGCCACGTACCCACCATAGGTTCGAGAGCAGGACTTCACAGCGTGAACACACCGTGGTCCTGGGACATTTAAATCCTCTCTTGACACTGAACTTCCCAGTGGGGAGGTTGCCTTGGTCTTCCCTCGGGTTTGCAGGAAGTGCAATCAAGTTTAGCAGCCTCTCATTAGAGGACAAGTGACATTTACATAATGAAAGCTGCTTTTTTCCCCCCCCTTCTCTTTCTCCCCCTCAGGGGATCATTAGTGTTCAGCCCCCGTGAAGGCAGAAATGGCCACTGGAGCAGCTTCACTTGCATTTAGTTTCACTGAAGGATGTTCCTATTCCAGTCATCGCTGGAGACCAGACTCAGGTTCTTGCTGCTCCTTTTAATAATGTGTGTGTGGCAATCTTTACTCTCTGAATCTCCATGACGTCTTAAATCGTAAAAATGTCTATTTTTGGTCTGTGCTACCCAAAAAAGATGGCAGGTTGTTGGATAATGCTGTCCATGTGTGGGCTTGGGCACATGTTTGACAAATAAAGCAAATGAGAGGAGTCACAGTGGGACTGTATTGATCAGGTAGAACAGTAGGAAGAATTCCTGAACTCTGAAAACCTTTATTTTTAGATGTTATTTGGTGAGGCTGAAGGCTTTGCTGCTCAGTGAATTGGTCCAAAAATAAATATTTCAGAAGAAGATTGAACTTGAATGTGGAAGACAGCGATTTTTTTATTTTTATTTTTTCTTACACATCAGTGTTTGGGGGAGGAAATGACCAGAAATCACTGCCTTAAATCCGTGTGCTCTGAATCCAAATTAGCACCACATTCCCCCCAAATCCTCGTCCACACAGGAAGCGGGAGGTGCAGTTGGGACTGAAATGGTGACAGCTAATCTCAGCTGATTTAGTCCTGTTCAGCAATGGAGTCCCTTGACTGGGGAAAGAGACAATTTGGTCCTGCTGAAATCACTTTCTTTTTCTGTCTTTTTTTTCTACTCACTTCTGTTGCAAAGGAAAGAACTCTGTTTCTCACCCAGGGCATTTTCTGCCTTGGGTGTTGGTGTTTTCTTTTATCTTTTTTTGTGGATCTGGATGTTTGTGCGTTAAGGCTTTGGGGGGGGGTTGGGGTGAGGGGGTGGGAGGTTTTTTTCTGTTTAGAAACACTTGAAAGATCTCTAGAAAAACTCCAAAATTTCTTCTGTCAAAATGTTTTATCTCAGCCTTTTTTTGGGGGTGGTTTCAGCTTCTTGATGGGTTTTGTGATGCAGTTGGCTACTTGTTCTCTGGTCATACACTTACTGAGGGCCACTGATGGCTGGATCTCTCCTTCATCAGTGTTTGTGGCACTGCTCGGCCTTTCAGCATCATTCGGGAAGGTCCTTGCTTGGTCTTTGGTGGCTGGTGACTTGGCAATCCCTGAGTCACTCTTCCAGTGCTCTGGAATAATCATGTGGTGTTTCTTCAGTCAAATCACTCTTGATGTACAGAAACCTCCTGTGCTAGAAAAACAGCTACCCTTGTGGGGCTGATTATTTACTGTCTGATTCACTGGGGACTCCTGGTGGCCACCAGGATGCCCAGGAGGCAGCAATGGGCCCTGGTGGCCAAGAAGGCCAATGGCATCCTGGGGGGCATCAGGAAGAGTGTGAGCAGCAGGTGGAGGGAGGTCATCCTGCCCCTCTGCTCTGCTGTGCCCTGGGGAGGCCCCAGCTGGAGCACTGGGACCAGTTGTGGGCTCCCCAGTTGCAGAAGGAGAGGGAACTGGTGGAGAGGGGAGAGCAGAGGAGCACCAAGATGCTGAGGGGCCTGGAGCATCTCTGTGGTGAGGAAAGGCTGAGGGAGTTGGGGCTTTTGAGTGTGGAGAAGAGAAGGCTGAGGGGGGATGTGATGAAGGGCTCTAAATCCTTCCAGGGTGGGTGTCAGGAGGATGGGGCCAGTCTTTTTCCAGTGGTGCCCAGGGAGAGGCCAAGAGGGAACGGGCACAAAGTGGCCCATGGGAAGTTCCATCTCAAGCTGAGGAGGAACTTGTTTGCTGTGAGGGTGGCAGAGCCCTGGCAGAGGCTGCCCAGAGAGGTGGTGGAGTCTCCTTCTCTGGAGACATTCCAACCCCCCCTGGACACCTTCCTGTGGGACCTGCTGTGGCAGGGGGTTGGAGGAGATGATCTCCAGAGGTCCCTTCCAGCCCCAGAGCATTCTGGGATTGTATGAGCCTTGCTGGTTTTGAACTGTCAACCTGAATTGCTAGGGAAGGCTGTTTCTTAAAGCCTGTCCCCTTTCATATCTGTGGATATTGGTGGAGAACATCTCCTTGGTTTGCAGTTGAAGACCTCTCTTCTTCCATGTGCTACCTGTACTGGGGAATTTCCATCTTTCTGTGGGTAGTGAGCATTGCGTGACTACGGTGGAAGCCTGACTTGCAGCTCATAAATGTTTCCTGAGAAGATTATTCACTTCTAGAGTTCAGTGGTGCTCCATGTTGTGTTTTGAAGACTGTATAAATTATTAGTCTGACTTCAGTGCTTTCCTTCCCCTCCTGGGAGATGCTCTACTCAACAGCCTAAAATTACATCTAAAAACAGTCTCCTTTCAGTTCTATCTCATGTGAGAGTGGGAACAGGAATGTGATGCTTAACAATGATTCATTAAGTATTTGGCAGTGGAACCCCTGAAGGAAAAAACTCCAATGTATGTTTGAGAACTAATTCTTAGAATCAGAGAATGGTTAGAGTTGGAAGGGACCTTAAAGATCATCCAGTGCCACCCCTTGCCCTGGGCAGGGACACCTCCCACCAGCCCAGGTTGGTCCAAGCCCCCTCCAACCTGGCCTTGAACCCCTCCAGGGATGGGGCAGCCACAGCTTCTCTGGGCAACCTGGGCCAGGGTCTCCCCCTTGTTTTGGGAAGGAGCCAAGACAGGGACCGGTGGCTCTAGAGTGGTTTCCCTCACTCAGTGTTCCACTCTAATTTACTGCCAGTGTTTATTCCTCTGGGGACGGAGTTGGGACGAACATCTCGGCTGCTTTAATCTCGGGGTTCGGTGGCCACTGTGTATGTACAGCTCAGGGTGTACAGTGAGACTTCTTGTGTTTGAAGCCGTGGTGTTCAGTGACGTGATCCTGCTTTGCCCAGGGATCACTGGAGCTAATACACAGCTGTGGGCACCCCCTGGGCTCTTCCCCGCGAGTATTTGGGTTCTTCCCCGTGAGTATTTGCCACCAGGAGCTATTTAAAGGAAGCTGTTTGTGTAGAGATTTGGGAACAAAGTGTGAAGGGTGAGAGACAACAGGACACTGAAAGCTTGAGTGGCTTTTTCTCCCGTGATAAGGGAAAGAGTTTTCTGAGAAGAGCTTTTTTAAAAGAAGTTGAGGGAGCCCATAAGGGCACCTGGTAGGATGGATGGCACTTTGTTTCTCTTCCAAAACTTCATGGTGCTGAAGGACATTCCATTTCTCTGGGGTAAGAGGGAAAATCCTGGAGGTTTGCTCTGATCCTTTTCTTTGGTGACGGCAGCAGCATCAACACAGATTGAGATGAGCCCTGTTCACACAGAAAGAACTGAATTACTGGGGCTAGAGACTCTCTGATGGTGCTAATTCTGTGAGGTGGATGCGGGGCAGTCCCTGCCTTGCTCCTGTCGTGCACCCAAGGTAACTTGTGTGTCTTCTCCCAGGCCAAGGGGAGGTGGTGGTTTACTCCATCCTGGAAACAGGCAGGGACAAGGAGCTGCTACCTAAAGAACCTTCAAAATGATAAAGGGAAAAAAAAAAGGCAGAAATGAATTGTTAATGTTTGTCCTGAAATATGTATGTGCTTTTTGGGACTCTCAGAATGACTCTTGCGTTGTAGATGGGATGGATCCGGTGAACTCTCCGGTGAGAAAGAGCCAGAAGGTGTGGGGGAAAGCAGTTGGGTGTACTAATGGGCTGCAGGCAATTAATTTGGGGGGAAAGGTACCCCATCTGCAGAGAAAACTGGGTGAAGTTAGAGAAGCCATTGACATGTTTAGTAATGAAAGCCCGAGGAGCTGGGGGAGCAGAAGAGCTGAGGAACAAGAACTACTGGTGTGGGACGTGGAACTGGCTGGTAGGGGGGTAGCAAACCCGCCGGGACGGTCCGCACACCAGGCAGGACCTGTTCTCTGACAGCGTGGGCGAGATAAAGCCCAGGAGTGGGTGTGGAGTGGGATGTAAATGAAATTTTAAAGTGCTTTTCCTCTGCCACGAGTGCTGTTTGGTGCTGCTCACATAAACACCCAACAAAACTGTGTGGGGGAGAAATGAAGTCACAAACTTAGGATCAGGGTTGCAACCTTGTGGACGTGTATCTCTTAACTTTAACCTAGCTCCCAGGAATAGTTTTCCAAACTGGAAAACATTTATGTCAGTTTGAGGTAAGAAAGATTATTTACCATTTCTGCTCATCAGTCCAGAACACCCCGTTCCCAACTACCCCAGGTTGCTGTTCCCTTAAGACCACCTTGGACTTTATTTAAAGAGCAACTGGAGGCGCAGGTTTGCTAAAGGAGGAAATATTTTTGCCCAGATGGAGAAATGTGGAAGGTTTTATTTCCCCGGGGTCAGAACCACGGCTGATACAGCACAGTTTGAGCTGGGGTAACAATCCCCAGCACTAAAAAAGCAGCTAATTCTTGATTTCCTTCAATGTTCTGCTGCAAAATATAAAACCGTAGGGTTGTTTTCTTCTTTGTTGGTATTACTATTTTTTTTCTTAACGAATAGGGTAAAGTTTGGTGTTTGCAGTGCAAAGAGGTTGGAATATCTTGTGTGAGAGTGTAATAACCTGCTGGGTCCCAGCAGCTGGTGTGGGATGGACTTTATTGGGGCAGAGTGTCGGACTGGACACCTTGGGATGTGATTTGGGTGGTTTTTGAGAGGGAAGTAGCCCCAGTCTCTCAGAGGGTGGCTGGACTGCAAACAAATAACAACATGGAACAGGAAAGTGTAGGTTTCTGGTGTGTATTAGCAGTTTGCTCCTGTTGAGAAGGGGAGTGTTAGTGTTACCTCATCAGAGACTTCTCCATTCCTTAATTAACTCAGTAACTCTCCCCTTCCCTTCAGGAGGGGTGGAAAGGACTTTCAGAAGTTTTTTCTCTCTCCTGAGAAAGCTGAAATGGTCACTGACCTGAAGTTTAGTCACTACTAACTAATTAGTGACTTACCAAAGCTGAAATGCTCGCTCTTTTCACGGGCTGTTTTCTCATTTACCTGAAAGATTTCACTCCTGTGAAATGTGGGGAGGAGTGAGCGTTGGGGCTTCTGTTTGCCTTTGCAGTGATGAGCAGGTTCTGAGCTGATAGTTTGTTGTGAGACTGGCTCTAGGACTTCTCCTGGTGAGGAACAAGCTGGATGTTTCTCCATGGGGATTAAAATACTTCCCTGATGCTGACTGCGCAGCTTTAGTTTATATTCCCTCCTGCCAAGTGCTGCCTGGAGAATACAAGGGGAATTGTTTTGGTAGATACGATTGTTTTACAATAAACAGTAATGACCAAAGTGTAAAATATTGTATAGAAAAAATGGGACACGACACCCAGTAGTTGGGGAGATGGTTCCCTGGAAGAATGGAATGGTTTAGGTTGGAAGGGACCTTTCAACTCATCAAGCCCAGAAAAGCTGGTGGGTTCAGCTTCGCTGAAAATAGCCTGTCATGTGTGCCTGAGGTACAGCTCCTGAGTTGTGGGGGTTTTTAATTTCAATCTGGTTCCCTTTAAAATATTAACCCAAGGATCACTAATGTCATCCCTAAAAGCACGTGCTTTTTGAGTTGAGCAACATGTCTGGCAGTACCTGTTGGTTTTGCCTTGTGAATGGATTAATAACACGGTGAGAGATGCCACTCTGAAGTTTAGAAGCACAGAAAATGCTGTGGGGTGGAAGAGCCTTTTAGGGAAGGAAAAATGCTGCTGGGTTTTTTCCTTATTTTTTTTTCCTTGTTTCATGAAAAGCTGACAGTTCTGTCGTCTGAAAGCCTGTTAAAAGGTCTTGCACAGGAGCCATAGCAAGCCACCGATGTTTTGGTGCCTCTTTAGCTTTGGTCATCTCCAATCAGATAAAAAACATCCTGGTTTTTATCCAGCTGTGGATCCATCCTGGCTGTGCAGGTGTGTGCCCCACAGGGACTTTGGGAGCTTTGAAGCCATTGTCATGAACACCTGAACTACTGCTTGATGTCCTAATCATCCTGGATTGCTTCAGCTTTAATCCCCTGTTAGAAAATACCTATTAAGGTGCGTGATGAGGGAGAAGTTGCTCCCAATTTTTGTGGTGTACCCTTAAGAGTTTGAGCTCGATGAGGAATAAGTTGTAGCTTGGTTGTGTTCCTGTTGAGGAGCAAATGTTAAAGAAGGCTGTCAGGGTGGCTGTGGTGGGACTGTCACAAAATTTTTTTGAGA
Organism: Nycticryphes semicollaris; assembly: GCA_013400055.1. Classification (NCBI taxonomy): domain Eukaryota; kingdom Metazoa; phylum Chordata; class Aves; order Charadriiformes; family Rostratulidae; genus Nycticryphes; species Nycticryphes semicollaris. The sequence continues at coordinate 26,279 of VXBJ01006541.1, read as the reverse complement.
TTTAGTGAACTTTATGTAACACAAATCATCCCTAATAAGCTTACATCCAAGTGCTCTGTAATTGTACGGCTTCTTCTTAATTACACCTGCCTTGTGTTTTGCAGATAAGCACTTTCTGAGGACTGAAGGACCTGCTAAAGGGGACACCTGCTTTTGAGGTAGGAACTGCTTTTCTAATGACACAACAAGAAATCTTTTAATTAAAACCAAATGGTTTGACACAGCTGTGTGTACACGCTGAAGCTTCACTTCTTGTGGGAAATACAGCCACCCTCTGGAGTTCTGAAACGCCAGAATGTCCCACTGAATTTCAGTGGCAGAGCCCAAACGTGGGGCTGTGGCAAGTGGGGTGATAGGTGGGCTCTGGGAGAGCCTGTGTGCCTAAAAGACATTATATGGGGAGCTCTGGGCTGGAACTTCTGCAGAATAAACATTTCTGAAAGGTGCTTACAACTTAACTGCTCTTTTGGGGTATTTAATAAAGTTTCTAATGCTCCCCTGCTGCTGCTGAAGACAGCAGGGCTGGAGTGGGACTTGAGGGACATCCTTTCTGGCCACTTGGACCTTCTTTCTTGCTTTTTCTGCTTCAAAAGGCAGACAGCTTGTTCAACTTGGTCACTCAAATCTTTTTATCAGTGTAAGAGGACTAGAAAAGATTAAAATGGGCAAAGTAAGCTAGGAAAAAACCAACAAAACCAAAGCAAGTCTGATTTGATTTGTTAGGAATCTGGAGCAGCAGATCATCCGGGTTTCTCATCGTGGCCTTCCTTGTGGGGTCTGTCCTCGGGTCTGCAGAGGTTAATTAAGATGCAGGTTCTCTCGTAGCCTGTTTTAGTGAAGGAATTACAATTTCTTTGGGGTGTTTGTATGGACTGAGGGACAGGAGCACCTTGCAGTTTGATTAGTTTGACAGTGATTGTTCTCAAATGCTGCCAATTTCTTCAAGTCCTGGGAGCAGAATCAGCCTGTTTACTCCACTAATTAATACTTGCTTCTGCCTTAACGTTAAGGTAGGCTAGAACTAGAGTGAAACATGGCACAGACTTGTACGAAAATGACTAAGCTGTTAATTACTGCCAGGCTGTCAGTACCACCCAGTCATCCTTGGCTGTAACGAGCGCAGAGGAGTTGAATGGATGTAGCTCAATTACAGCTTGTTTTAAAATCAGCAACTGCATCTGCTGTGATTTACTGAAACTGTCTGGAACTGGCAGTAGCCTCACAGGTCTCCTAAAGCTTTGTTATGGGTCACCATAGGTGCCAAGTTCTATCTCTTCAGTGGGGCTGGGTGCTTGCTCTTGTGCACCCAAGGAGGTGACTGGGAGCAGGCTGGGTTGGGGACAGCCACACCAGTTGTTTATACTGGGTGCCATCTGAAGTCCTTCTCTAAAAGCCGTGTTTGAATGAAAGCCAAATAAGACGACTTACCTCCCCCGGCCCCAGGGTGGGATGGAGGGAGGGGAGGTGCCCAGGATGCTGTGCCTGCTTTTCACTCTGACCTCTGTGGAGCTAAAAAGGTCATGGGAGGTGGGACTGTCACCTTCTGCAGGGACTTGGTGCAATGCACAGCTCAGCAGAGGAGGTGACATAGGAGTGTAAGTGCCCTTCCTGCACATTCTGGTCTTAAACTTCCTTTATGTGCCCTTTCCACTTCATTTATGTTTGACTGGGGGGTTGGGGGAGTTGATCTCCAGAGGTCCCTTCCAACCCCAGAGCGTTCTGTCATTTGTGTGATTCTGTGACCAATGTGGTCTTAATGTCTGCTGGACTCCTTGGGTGCCTGGAACCGATCTCAGACTTCCATCTGTGTTGTTGACTCCCCAGTTGCCTGAGGGGGTGAGTTTGCAGAATATAATGTTCCTCTTTTCTGTTCTCTACTGCACGAAAATGAGAGCTAGGATGTAAACTGCCCCTCAGAGTCCCAGGGATGCCTGGAGTTGTACATCACAGAATCTCAGGGATTGGAAGGGACCTGGAAAGCTCATCCAGTCCAATCCCCCTGCCAGAGCAGGAACACCTGGATCAGGTCACACAGGAACGTGTCCACCACTTCTTGTTCTGTTGTTTCAGGACATGGAAAACAAACAGGTGTTTCCCACAGACTCTATTCAGCAGCTAAACATGCTTCCTGAAGTAATTTATCCGGGAACATTTCATCCACGCTCATTGACTGCCTCAATGAATAAAGGCAACTTCCTCCCCAACATCCTTTGGAGGAGCTGGGGAGAGTGGGCAGGAAGGAGGGAGCGTTGGTGTGAGCCTGGCTCTGGTGGTTGGATCTCCTTGGGTGACTTGATTCAGGAATATCTTGGGATTTGTTGCTGGGGTTTTTTTGGTGGTTTGTTTTTGTTGGTTTTGGTTTTGTTTTTTTAATAAAACCAACCCCAAACCATCTTCATCTCACACTGTCACTCGGAATTAAATGGGTTCTTCCTACTTACTCTGTTACAAGCTTTTTGCAACCAAGTACAGGTGCATGTTTGGTCACCTTCCTTGTGTTTTTAAACTAGAGGTATCCACTACAGCTCTTGTGGCACCTAGAACTTCATTTGGTTATTGTATTGCCTACATGTGTGTGCGAGGGGAGAAAGTACTCCTAAAACCAGTTCCTGGTGGATTAATGTGCATTTATTTGGTATAACTGCTTTCACTGGGTAGGAGCGTGCACAAAACCCCATCTTCAGGATCAATTGTATTGAGGAAAAGTCAAGTAGGTTGGGGTTGCTGCTCTGGAATTGCAGTGGGAACCGAGGAGCTGTGTGACTCCTGCAGCCCGGCTCTGCCTGTGGAGAATTCCAGTCGGATGAGGCGAGCAGGGAAGAAAACTCCCTCTGCCTCTGTGCTTGTGATTCCTTGTCCTCCCAGAGGCTTTTGCTGTTTGCTGGAGGAGGGGCTGCTGTGTTATATCCCACCCCCCTCTTTTCCAAGGGGGTTGAGGAAGCGTGTGCTGAGATCTGGGCTGGGAATGCTGAAAACAGAAGTGAGGAGCTTTAGCCCTTTTGAAGTAAGAGAGAACCCTTGGGAAGAAGGTGATGCTGCGACGGCACTTACCATGTACCTCTTGAAGGAAGTAAAACCATGCGTGTAGAACACTTTCTTGGGAATTAAAATCCATTTTAAAAAGTGCCTGGTCTTTTTTTTTTTTTTTTTTTTTTTTAGTACTGTGTCCAACAGCTACTTAGTTGGTCCCTTTGATCTTTCCCTTTTTGGAAGGGAAAAGGCTCGTGCCAAAGGGCACAAAACTGCCATGCTGGAGATTGCAGCCAAACCTGCAATAAGGAAGTGAATCATTCCCTCAAGAAACCCATAGACCATGCCTGATAACAGCATGGGGAGACCTGAAATTTCTTTTATTGCTCTTTCTTTCATGAAACCTTGGCTTTTTGTTTTCTAACCAATGCCTTGTTTTTCAGCCATGGTTTGACTGTATTTGTTACCGAGAGTACGGAAATATAAATACAATAGTGCTTGAGCTGCAGTAGCTACTCCCTTCCTCCTCCGCTGGCTTCCTGCATACGTTTTGGAAGGTGGAAACCATTTTTCTGCATTAATTCATTTCAGAAATGAGTGTTCTTCCCTCCCCTCTTGCCACCCCATCAGATCTCAGAAACCAAAGGGTATGAGCAAAGAGGAATTATTACTCCCACACACCTTCCTTGAGACTGAGAAGCCTCTTGCTGTGGCTCTTCTCAGTATTTTCCTGTGCTCCAGCCTGATGCAGGCACTGGCCAACAAGATAATCTTGGGTTTTCTCCCCAAAAAAGGGAGAGAGGGAACCTTATTGGGCAGAGAGGAACCTGATGAAATTCAACAAGGGCAAGTGTAGGGTCCTGCCCCTGGGGAGGAATCACCCCCTGCACCAGGACAGGTTGGGGGGGACCTGCTGGAGAGCAGCTCTGAGGAACAAGACCTGGGAGTCCTGGTGGCCAACAGGATGCCCAGGAGGCAGCAATGGGCCCTGGTGGCCAAGAAGGCCAATGGCATCCTGGGGGGCATGAGGAAGAGTGTGAGCAGCAGGTGGAGGGAGGTCATCCTGCCCCTCTGCTCTGCTCTGCCCTGGGGAGGCCCCATCTGGAGCACTGGGACCAGTTGTGGGCTCCCCAGTTCCAGAAGGAGAAGGAACTGGTGGAGAGGGGAGAGCAGAGGAGCACCAAGATGCTGAGGGGCCTGGAGCATCTCTGTGGTGAGGAAAGGCTGAGGGAGTTGGGGCTTTTGAGTGTGGAGAAGAGAAGGCTGAGGGGGGATGTGATGAAGGGCTCTAAATCCTTCCAGGGTGGGTGTCAGGAGGATGGGGCCAGTCTTTTTCCAGTGGTGCCCAGGGAGAGGCCAAGAGGGAACGGGCACAAAGTGGCCCATGGGAAGTTCCATCTCAAGCTGAGGAGGAACTTGTTTGCTGTGAGGGTGGCAGAGCCCTGGCAGAGGCTGCCCAGAGAGGTGGTGGAGTCTCCTTCTCTGGAGACATTCCAACCCCACCTGGACACCTTCCTGTGGGACCTGCTGTGGCAGGGGGTTGGGGGAGATGATCTCCAGAGGTCCCTTCCAGCCCCAGAGCATTCTGGCATTTTCTGACTCAAGTTTGCAGTGATTTTTGAGACTTGTTTCCCACATGTAGTTCTGCTTCTTCCAGTTGGGTCACTGGTAGCCTGTGTTGGGCACTTTCTCAGGCAGGCAGGAATCTGGTCATTAAAAGCAGCTGAAGAGTGAAAAAGGCTCAAGAGGTAGAATTTGTTCTTTTGATTAGCTCGGGAGGACTTAGATTCATCTGTTTGGAGCAGTTAAATTGACCTCAGACTGTGACCATGTGCTGGAGAGTTATTTATCTTTGGCTTACCTGGGACTTTCTTGCACAACCTGCTGTTTTACTGCTGTCCTTACCTCTGCTAATGCCCGTCCTTTTTTCAGAACCGAGGAGTTCTGTGATGCTCTTATGGCCCGTGGCCAACTGCCTGACCAAACTCAGCTAAACAAAAATCCCTGGGATCCTCTCCAAGAATAAACATCACATGAGAACAGGAGTGTTTCCCTGCTTTGGGAGAATTAAAATGCTGTGCTGGGAGGGAATAACAGGAGCTTTAATGGCTGGGCTGGTGTCCCCCTCTGCCCAAAAGGGATAAGGTACAGGGCCCGAGGAAGCAGAAGGCTCTGGTGTGTAACCTTTAGCTTTCCTTGCTGTTGGGTTTGTCCATCCGGGATGACACAGTGCTTTCAGAATGTCCTGTTTTTATAACTCAAGAATGCGATGAATACCCTTACGAAGGAGATGTGAACGGCCCCACTCCTCATCTACAAGCGTTTCTTAACAGCTGACAGCTTAAATGCTGCTGAGTAAATTTGGGAACTTCTCTGTACCAGTATTTTTCTCCCCCTGCTGCAGCAGCATGGGAGGTGCTGGAGCTGGTGGGGGCATCTGGTGACACTGCCTCCAGTGGGCCTGGGTGTTCTGGCACACCAGGAATGGATGCTGAGGTAATGTCCTCTTGCAAGGAATTCCCTTGCTGAGGGAGAAGGTCTCCTCTCTGCCGGCCTGTGGAGCATTTACACCAGACATGGATGTACCTTGTATTCTCTGGTCCCTCAAAAGTCTGTGCCCTCCCCTCATGGAATTCTGGTGCGACTCGCTGGACCTTCCCCCTTCCATTGTGGAGCTAAGTTATTTCAGGTTTTTTAAAGCTCTACACTTCTACCTTGTTCTAAAAGGACTTCTGATTTTTGCCTTTCTCGCTTGTGTGGAGGCACAAATATCCCTAGTAATTCCTAGTAACACGGAATATGTTTAATCTCTGTTATATCTGTTGTGGAGTTGCTCCAAGATGAGCAAAATCCTTGAAATGAATGTCAAAAGGTGGTGCAAAGAGCCAGGCCCTTCCTAAGGATGTTCTAGTTACACAGTGCTGTCTAAAGACAGACTTGGGTTTCCCAAAGCTGTTCTTAACGTGATGATGATGATGTTCAACGGTTCCGAATCCTCTGAGTGTCCTCTGCCCACACCATACACGTGTCTAGGCACTTGGTTTTTTATTTTCTCCATGAAGCTCTGAGTGATCTCTGTGGTGATACAGGGACTGAATTTTGTTCCTGGTCTGAAGATCTGACACGTGTGAAGCAAACAGGAGGCCGGTAAACGGGCACATTGACCCCAAGCTGTTTTGCTTACGTGGTCACAGGGTTCTGCTCTGGCTGATGCTCTGAAACCTTGGCTGGGCACTAACAGAGCATTTATTTCTCCTTTTTCAATGGCTGCTTCCACAACGCTTTGGTGTAGTTTTCCAAAGGCAAACCCCTACCTCTCCATCAGTTCCAATGGTCTGTTCTAGTTCCAGGTCCCTCTTGGGACATCTCTCAAACAGCCGAGGGCAGGGCAGGCACCAGAGGAGCCCATTAACTGATTTACTTGGTATAACAAAGATCTTGCCAAAACTCATTTCTTTGTATATAAATGAGATTTGTTTCATTCTTTCAAAGATTCTTCCAACCTTCTGATAATGGAAATCTTTTAAAGTATTCTCTTGAGTCATTTACTTGAAGGACCATCGACAGGTTTGCTGTTCCTCTTGTCTGGCTCCGAAACACGAAGCTGATGATGAGTTGGCATCGATGAAAATAGTTTCCTCGTCGACTTTCTTGTTTGGAAGGTACCAGTTCCTCATCCTGATTGACAGGTTCTCATGCTTTATAATTACACTGTTAAGAGAGGTGCTTATTTTTTTAATTAAAAACCAAGTAGCTGCTCTAATATAATCACTAATATAACTAGAATTATTCTAGATAAAGAGTGAAGCTTGTATGTAAAGTGAGTTCCTGGAAGTGGCAACTGTGGGTACCCCATTGCTAAACAAGCTGCTTCTGGTTCGTGGTTGTATCTGCTGCTCTCTGTAACCTGGGGTGGTTTTATGCTCCTTCCTCACGTTTTTATCTTGCTTTTTGAGTGATGTTGGCCAATGTGTTGATCTTGGGGCGCTTGTCTAGGCTGGATGGCATCTAGCCTTTTTCTTTTGTGGGCACTGGATTGGGCCTCTGACTAGAAGAAGCCCAAAGCTGATCTCCAGGACCTTCAGAAGGTCTTTCCAGTGCCACCTATGACTTGATTCCTCCTCCTTGACACCCCTTGTGAAATAGGGGCTACTCAGCAGCTCTGCTCCCTTCTCTGCTGGCTCATTTCAACAAGTTTCAATAGTTTCTGTGGTTCTACAGAAAGCTTTCAAGGTTTGCTACAATAAACTTCTTGATTTGTGCAGGAGATACCATGTGGATGTAAGACCTTAAACGCTACCTAATGGTGCTTACTTTATTCTTCAATGAGAACTGGTTTTGATTAATTTCAGAATCCACCCTTTATGGCCTTCCCTTCCCTTCCCTCCTGCCCTCTTGGCTGTGTGTCTATATACAAACTGCTGTGGCTTCAGGGAGGGATGCAGGACCCGCTGTCACACAGCGATGTTACAACCCTAATTAAGCTGGACCAGATCCCTGAAAAATTCTTCTCACAGCATGATTTGAGCTCTTTCTCATCTCCTGGTTTGTAGTTCCAGTGTTCACACTGTACGGTTTTCTTCAAAGCAATAACAGAAGGAATCATCTTAGAAATGAAAGCCAAAATTCTCATGGAAGCACGAGATCTGTTGTTCTGGGAGCCATGTGTAAGAGACAAATGCGGAGTAGGAAGAATTCAGAGGAGCTGACGTGAGGGCTAAGTGACTGAGGTGAAATTCATAGTGAAGCTTCTCCCCTGTTCTGTCACTTCTTTGCCTTCCTTCCCAGGCTACGGCAGCGGGATGGTCCTGCAGGAAAAGTGAGGAGGTACAAGAATTACCTAATAAAAATGAGAATTATTGACTCATCGGCTATATTAGAAAGGTGTCACCCTGCTCTTCCTCCCCAGAGAAGGGACGCTTTAGGAAAGGCCAGAAAGCCATTATTTTTCTGGGTTCTGCTGGTGGGGAAGGTGGGAGCTGCTTTCCTTTCTGATGCATGTGCTATTAAAGGAAAGCAGCTGCTGGGAGCAGCTGCCTGTTTGGTTTGGGGCTTAGCAAACCTTGTGAAACACAGAAAGCAAGCGCTTTGCCAACAGCCTGACTCTTCCTTCCCTGCCCCCTCTTTGCCTGTCTTTCCCTCCAGCCTCTGCCAAGGGAAAACAGGAGGCTCTTTCCCCCCTGTGATTAATGAAACTCTCCTTATTTGGTGCAGAGCAGCAAACCCTGTCTGTGACACAGCCCCAAAGCACCAAACAAGTGTCACTCTGGGCTGTTCCTTTTTTTAAAAGTAGTTAAAGAATAGGTCACTTTAGAGCTAAACCTCACCAGTCTGTGCAGAATTCCTTTATTTATTTTTTTTCCTTACATAAGTGTTCATGACTTTTGGAGACAGCATTCCAGCGTTTTTTAGGGCCTTTTCTTTTCTCCTTCCCTCCTTTTTTCCCCTGAAACATCAGTGTTTGGAGAAGGCAGTTTTAGGGCTCTTATTTCAGTGCCCGTAGGCCTGTGCGGAGCGAGACGCTTGAAAGTCCCTCACGGTTATTATCTATGAACTCATCTTCCATGTGGCTTTTTTGAAGGCCAGCCAAGACCATTAATCCCCACCTTCTAGAGTCCCTAATCCCCGCTGGGGCTTACAGGAAAGTTATTCTTGTCCTCCCAGTGAAGCTGCTCTGGCAGAGTCCTCTATCCTGCTGTAACTTAAGGCAAGTTTATTAATGTGACTTTTTATCAGGTTGGAAGCGGTACAGCTCCTAACGTAGCAACGGGACTCGCGGAGTCTTACCCCATCTTGCCAAGTGGCTAATAGGATTGAAATTGCCCAAAGGGAGGGAATCGTTCCGGAGGCTGGTGCTCTCTTATCTCCATGTGCTTATGTCTAATTAAGCCTAGTAAAATGCTCTTTGCAGGCACAAATACATGCTGAGCATTTGTTGGGAATGGGTGCAAATGGAGTGAAGTCAGGGTTGGAAGATGTCTGTTGGGTGATTCTTTCCCTCTTCCTCGTCCCAGCCTGACTCCAAAAGCTTCCAGCTCTGGGTCTTGTCTGCTTGTGGTGACACTGATGGAAAGCCCTTTTCCTAGTTGAGCTTCCCCCCTTCCCACCACCCTTCTGTGCCCTTTGGTTCCAGCTACACTTCTCCAAACACTTGGGACTGGTTCAGGTAGGCTTCTTTCCATTTCTTATCCTTCCAGGGTTCACCTGTGATTTGGGCAGGAGGGGAGTCTCGATACTTTTCAGTTCATGATTGTTCCCTCTGGGTGTGGTAGAGTTGGGTCAGCTCTGTCTGTGCTAAACCTCTTGGTTTTGGGGATCTTGGGGCCTTTGCTGTTGAAAGGTGCTGTGCTCCCTCTCCAGTGGGACCTGCCATGGGGAAACTGCAAACTGAAAGCAATTTGAGTCTCATTCCTAGGGCTGCGGTAGAGTTAGTCTCTTGAGTGCTTGGTGTTTTCTCTCTCCAAGAGTTCTATGTATCTGCACATAGAACATGTATGTATGTATCTATATGTGTATATCTGTATGGCTCCAAGAGTATCTATGACCAGAGTCAAGCTCTTTAAGGCCAGATGGTGAAAGAACTTACTGCCTTGGCTTTGCTCAACAGTTAAGTGTGTGATAAAGAGCACTGTAGGCCTCATGCCTGGAGTTCCCAGGCCATGTCCTTCTGGAGCCATTGCACGTAGTAAAGACAAGTTCTGTATAAACGGATCTCCTCACCCTGAGCCCAGGAAGAACCTGAATTAAGACCAAAGGGGAATATAACAAAGAGAAAATTGCAGCTGCAACTCTAAAATCCTGGAGTTGCCAACCAGTCTCACTGCACAGACCTGCTCTCCATGCACTGGACGTCACTCTGAGATCTTCAGAAGGAGCAAGAGCTGGTCTGTGTTGGGGAAATGCTGTGTTCCAAGGGGAAACACTTGTGGATGTGGTGATCCCCGAGTCCCATGATGGTTTCTTAGGGAGCTGGAACAGCCACAGGTAAGTCCAGTCTTCTCAGGTGCATCAGCAACACCCAGCGCTTTCGGAGCAGTGATGGAACCTGTTTCATGACTCCTCATGGCTTCCCTAAAGCAATACTTTGGGAAGGGGTTCTCTGAAGGGGAATCCATGAATGCAGAAAGAACGTGTGATGCCGTCGTCTTTACTTAATGTACAAAACCAAATAATTGATGTTACAAGTTAGTGGAGAGGCTCTTGTGTTACCCACACAAGAAAGGGATTTATCCTTAAGGGAAGAAGTCTGTAGTCCTAACTAGAGTTGGGAGAGTAAATCAATAAAATATATTTATCCAGAATGCTCTAAGTGTTCTGAATTACTGTGTGTCTGTGGGTGATTCTGCCTGTTGTGGAGCTCACAGAAAGGGGCAGTATGGCAGCATTCTTGCCATCTCTGACCAGTAACAGGTCACCACTCCCAGCTGATGGAGAGGAGTCCTGTGTTGCCGTTCTCCCCCCCCACAATCCTGTCCTAGAAGATAACTTCAGGGAGAAAAATACCAACCCAGTGATGTAAAAAACCAAAGGAAATTGAGCAAGAAGAAGCCACTTTTGTATGGCTTTTGCCTTCCTTTTACTTGCTGTGTCCTGGCCTGTGGCCACATGTCACTGCCTGGGACTGGGAGGGTGATGCTGTGCATGGGAAGCCCTCAACTGGGATCTGCATCTACCTGGAAGGGCAGCTCCTGGCCCATGGGAGTAGCCACGGGCTGTTGTTTCAGCCCCATCAGCTGGTGAAGACAACTCTGCTGGCAGTGAGCTCTCAAGAGTCCAAATACTCTAATAGAAAAGTAGTGACAACGTTTGGAAGCTCTTTTAGATAATATTTGCTTTTATTTTGAAGCTTCATTTGTTTTATCCAGGAAGAAGGAGGTGAGGAGTAGTGACAAACCATCTTTCTTGCTTTTGGAACTGACCTTCCAGATTAATTCTGATTGACTTAGTAGTTTTGCAAATCAGGCTCTTCCTACGGTGCCGACTTCCACCCTCGTGCCATGGACAAATTGAAGCAATTGCAGACAAGTAATAACTTGTGGGTCTTTGGAAGCATCAGGAAGGAAGATCTTTGTGTATTAGTAAGGCGGATCAGCGGCTGCCATTCCATTGCAGGGCTAGTTGGGACTCCTAGAACCACCTTCACAGCACCTGAAGGAATTTTAGCTCTTAAATTAAGAGGGAGAGAGTTACCTGAAAATGAACAAGGTTGACCATTGTGTGTCAGAGATGCAAATTCTGGAATTAATCCTCAATTATTTTTTTATTTTTTTTAAACAGCTTTGTCTTGTTTCCATTCTTGGCAAAAGCCACTTGTGTGAGGGACATTCTGTATCTACTACAGGACCACGCTCCTGTGTGCTCTCCACACTGCTCCATCCTCCTGCCTGGGACAGAAATGGGACCTTCATGAAACTTTGTGTGGCTGGGGAGGTTGGGGGGTTGTTTCATTTTGTATCTTGAAGGTAAATTTTAAAACCAAATGAGAAGTGCTTTAGGGCTTGTTCTATTTGTAGGCTTTTGATGGCTGGTTTTGGAAATATGAAGAGTGGTTTTCAAAGGATATCACAACCCCCAAATGGCCAAGGTTGTCGGGGTCCTCTAGAGTTCATCCAGTCCAACATCTCTGTTTAAAGCAGGGCCCCTAGAGCAGGTTGCCCAGGACTCTGTCCTCTTGGATCTTCTCAGAACAGAGAATCTCCAACCTCTGAGCTCTTCAACTCTTGATCCGAAGTCACCGTACCAACTGTGTCCGTTATATGGAATGTGGGTAATTGTTTGGTTTCTTTCTGATTTATGTTATTCTCAGAACATCAACATAAGGGGTGACCCAGGAGATTCCTGGCGGTCAAGGTATTTGCCAAGCGAGAAACAGTCTCCTCTGTATTAAAATCAAAGATGGAGACACCTAAAATCAGTCACATCATGTTCTTCTTGATGCCTCCAAAGTCTCCCTCTTGTGTCATTAAAGGATGTTGTACGTCCAGGCACCTGAACCTACGTGTGTAGATATACATACATATATGTATATATATATATTTAGACCAGTGTAAGAATTCTGGCTCGCTGGTGCTCTTTCATTTGAGTTTTCCTTCTGCCTTGATCTTTTGAAGGAGCTCCAGTTCCAGCTAATGATTTTTATTTTGCCTAAGTGCTGAAAGCAGACTGTCTTTTTACAAACTAATGATAATAAGGGGTGTATAATGTGCATGGCACCTGCCACTAGAATGCAGAGATTCCTCAAAGTCTTGATTTATTTATTTATATATGTTCTCCTACCTCATGTGGAAGGTGCATATACATATCCTACCCTTGCAGATGGTCTCTGGCTGTAGCCTGGCTGTGTGGCTGACTGGTCTCCTCGTGTTTGGGAGTGAATCCATAGTGGGATGGGACATGGCAAATAACACGAAAACAGCAGAGACTTTGGCTGCTGAGAGGTCTGTTTGAGAGCTTTGGAGGTCAAAAAACGGGCAGCGTCCTCTCCAGAGAGACAAATTGGGCTGCTTTTCCTCAATTTCCAGTTTGTCTTTCTAGATTTGTGACTTGAATTGTCCTTGTGGCCATTACCTCCCCTGGAGGGTCTTCTGGTCTCTGCAGCTTCTTCTGGGAGAAAGAAAAAAGGTTTCTTTTTTGTTGAATCGGGTACAGCTAATTCTAAGTTACTGATCGTCTACATCTAGAAGGAATAGCTATAAACTGAACTGCAGCTTTAGTAAACCTGAAAAATCTTGGACTGGAAGCTTGTGGGCTGACTTTAATTATGGCTTTTACTCTGAGAGCAAGTAGGGGATCCAGCTGTGGGGAGAGGGGGTGGTTTTACAGCTTTCCTCTGCCTGGTTCAGGATTTCTGCCCGGTTATCTGCGTTGGCTTTATCATTTGATGAGGTGCAGGCTCTCCAGGCCTGTCTGGAAGGCGGGAAGAAAATAGAAGTTGTCTCAAATCTTCAGAAACTGGAGAGAACCAGAGGCAGGAGTACCAGGGGATGGTCTGTTGCTGTGCTCTGCTCGTTCACATGCCATCAGATTAATGGAATATGGAGAAAACCTGCCTCGTTGGCTTTACTAGTGCTTTCTTAAGGGAAGTCTAGTTCATGACAACATCTCAAGCTTATGGAGTGGAAGTGTTCATTAAAAAGACTCCTGTACAATCTAGTTGTGGGAGATGGGGATATTTGTGGTACCAATGAACAGCAGGAATAATGTTTCACTGAAAACAGGGGAGAAATGGCTCGTAGCTGAAATAATAGAACCCTACACATCGATGGGTGCTACTGAATAAAGCCCAGAATTACATAGACTTTTACAAGGTGTCATGAAATTAAAACAAGTGTGCTTTAAGCCATGGGCTTGGAAATTCCGAAGGTGCCATTTATAAAAGTTGAAGGTATGGCATTAAAGAAAAAGACAAAAGAAAAAGAAGTCCTTTGTCAGCTCGAGCTCCTTGTGTTCAAATGACTTTCCCTGTCGCAGTCCATTGGCCGTGCTGTGCCCGTTTCCCTTCTGCTCTGACACTTGTGCTTTGTTCATTCAAAATATGCCAGTGAGAACGAGTGACTAATGGCACTGATGAAGCCCCGTGGCAGGAGGGAACACCCGCCGTGCTGCAGCCCCTGCCCACCACTGCCCTGAGCATCTGCCAACTCACTGCAGTCACCTCCTGCAGCCTCCAGTACATGTCCCAGTGGCTCCATCACTGCTTCCCTCCTCCTCTTTGTGGCCACTTGTCTGGAAGAGTTCCCAGACCTGCCTGGCAGAGAGAACCGGCAGGTTTTCCCTCCTGTCCGTATGTAGATCAATATAGACATATATCCATATAATGCACAAGGTTTCCCATCTCCGAGCTGTGTTGTGAAGCAGGAAGCTGATGAACCACCGTTCCACAGTCACGCTTCTGCCCAGTTGTCGCGTGGCTCTTGTGTTCTTTTTCCTCTTTCACCTGTCCCCTTCCTTAAGCTTCTTTCCTTTTTTCATTTAGGCTTCTTTTCCTTATCCAAGGTGTGTGTGTGTGTGTATGTATGTATATGTATGGGGAGGGACTCTTGATGAGGGAGAGGAGCCACAGGACGAGGAGGAAGGGTTTTAAGATGAAAGAGGGGAGATGGAGCTGAGATGTGGGGAAGAACTTGTTTGGGGTGAGGGTGGTGAGAGCCTGGCCCAGAGAAGCTGTGGCTGCCCCATCCCTGGAGGGGTTCAAGGCCAGGTTGGAGGGGGCTTGGAGCCACCTGGGCTGGTGGGAGGTGTCCCTGCCCAGGGGATGGCAGGGGGTGGCACTGAGGGGGCTTTAAGGTCTGTTCCTACTTAAACCATTCTATGATATAGGTAGATAGATAAATATACATATATATTTGTAGGGTCCTGCACCTGGGGGTGTATAACCCCCGGCACCNGAGGGGGGATGTGATGAAGGGCTCTAAATCCTTCCAGGGTGGGTGTCAGGAGGATGGGGCCAGTCTTTTTCCAGTGGTGCCCAGGGAGAGGCCAAGAGGGAACGGGCACAAAGTGGGCCATGGGAAGTTCCATCTCAAGCTGAGGAGGAACTTGTTTGCTGTGAGGGTGGCAGAGCCCTGGCAGAGGCTGCCCAGAGAGGTGGTGGAGTCTCCTTCTCTGGAGACATTCCAACCCCACCTGGACACCTTCCTGTGGGACCTGCTGTGGCAGGGGGTTGGAGGAGATGATCTCCAGAGGTCCCTTCCAGCCCCTACAGTTCTGGGATTCTCTGATATGTATCTGTGTGTTCCACCCAAGACTTTACCTGTGGTTTTGCTCATATTCATTCCTGCTCATGGTTTACTCCCACTGCCTTCTCCCAGTGAAAAACCAGGAGGCTCTGGAGCACTCCTTTCTTTATCTGCTTGGATCTCTCTTGGCTTCTTCTGTGCCTCATGTGGACACGCAGTTGCCCAGGACCAAACAGGCTCCAGCGAGCTGGGGAATCTCCAGGATTGTTCCAGTGTGTGTGTGGTGTCACTGGCAGCTCGTTTAACCTGTTTTATTGTGTAAGCTTTTTCCTCCAGAAGAAGCTCTATGAGCCTGGCAGCCTCCATCAGCAGCTGAGGGAGGGTTATTAGTGCCCTGATGAGTGGAAGCAGTGAGGTACCAGAGGAGGAAGAGGAAATGGCTCCGAGCAAAGTGTGTTATGGAGAAGGAAGAGTGGCTGCTGCTCTGCCCCGGCTTCGAAGTTCTGGTGACGGACTGAGTCACGACTTCCCTGAGCCCATCTAAAGGGAGAAGTTCAAACGTGGTGTTCGTTATCTCGTGTGCGGCCACAAACTGATTGTGGAAATAAACCCAGATTTGCATCGGGCCTTTGGACTGTTTTATGGTTATTGGTACGTGGTTCAGTGGCACTGGCTTCTGTAGGAAAGGTTGGGCTTCTTGGGGACATCTTGCCTTGTCCTTGTGCCCCCCACCAGTTCCCAAACTGTGTGTGCTGTGGCTTGGTGGCCCTGAGGGGAAATTCCATTGTCCTTGTGTTTCTCCATGGAGGCAACAATAGGAACTTTTTTTCCTTTAACTGTGCCCTTTTTGCCTTATCTACTGGATTTTAGAATTGTAGAGCTGTCTGGGTTGGAGATCTAGTCCAACCACCAGCTTAACCTGGGGGTTCTGAGACTTACTGAACGTATTCTACCTACTTAAAATTAGCCAGAAAGCTCTTGGAGAACCTGTGCTGAGAAGGGAAACAGCTCCACAAGTGCTTTGTCTCTTGTGTCAGTCCAGGCATAAACCCAACAACGGCCTCAAATCCATCTTCTCTGCACTGTTGTCCCTCCTACAGGAGGGAGGCGATTAAGCTGTGTAAATAATAACTGGAAACTCTCTTGCTGTATTTATGTATGGTCTGAAGGAGAGTATGGTTTTGTGGGACATGACTCTGGCTGAAATCCTGTGGTTGCTGAAAGTCCAAACGTGCATTCCCTCTGAAAAGAAGCTTCTGGTTGATTGAGAGATTCCCTGCGACTCAGAACATCCATAAAAATAAAGCCAAGGTCTTCCTTTGTTTAACTTTTAAAAATCAAATTAATGCCACTGATTCAGACTGTGCCAAAAAAAACAAACAAAAAAACCCCCATAAAAAATGAAATTGGGTCATAGATTTGTTGTGCTCAGCCCTGGGATGTAGGGAAAAAAATAGAGTCAGCAGCTCGATGCCTTGATGCGTCCTCACCTTCTTTTGAGAGAGAAATGGGAACGTTCTTTTTGTGGAAGGTTTCCCTTCAGGATGCTGCGGGGGAAGATGACTCTGCAGATACCTGCTCCCTGCCTCTCTCCCCTTCCCTTGTGCCCCAGTGGCTGCCGCCGAGCGCTGGTGAGAGCTAAGAAAAGCAGCCTGACTTACAGCAAGAGAAATGGGAATGATGATGAGCCGTCCCCGCTTCCTCCGGTCGGGGATTTTGTTCTGCGTGTGCCCAGGAGCTAATTTTAAAGGAGCAAGTGGATCTGATGCAATAATAGAGATGCTTCTCCTAAATCTCTGTATCAGATTTAAACAAACAAAAAGTGAGGAAATGTTGCTCCTTTTTTCTTTTTTTTTTTTTTTTTTTTTTAATCCTCTTAGGTATTTATTCACAACAGTAGCACATCTGTTATCTCCTTGGCATAAAGGTTGCTCGACCTTCTCTTCCATGGTGGAGAATATCTCGTTATTAGCAGGGATACAGCCACTCACCCTCCCAGCCGGGCTCGGGGGGAAGAGCCGAGGCTGAGGACAGACATGTACGTAGGGGACACGGGGCTGGCAAGTGCTGGAAATCTGGGGGAAATCAGGCAATGCCTCGTGCCAAGTATGATTTTATTTATCATAGAATCACAGAATGGTTTGCCTTAGAGGGGGTGTTAAAGCCCCCCTCAGTGCCACCCCCTGCCCCGGGCAGGGACACCTCCCACCAGCCCAGGTGGCTCCAAGCCCCCTCCAACCTGGCCTTGAACCCCTCCAGGGATGGGGCAGCCACAGCTTCTCTGTGTTTAAACACAGTTATAGGTTTTAAAATATCTTTTGGTATTTTATTGTGGGCAGCATCCCCTGCTCTGTCTCACCTGCTCTCCCCTTTCTCTGTCTTCAGACGAGATGTACAAAATCTGTGTGAGTCTGATCATAACTTGAAACTCAAAGGCTGTGTGTGCCCAGGGGCATGTCCACAGCTGGGGAGGAAGCTACAAAATGGAAATACAAAGTTTGGGAACTGAATTCCCACCCTTGCCTTGCTGGGAAGCCAGAGGCAGTGCCTTTGTACAAGTATGAGATGTTTGTGTCTCTTCTGCTTCCCGAGGTGCCTGCATGAGATGATCTTTCTTGGAAGTTGTTCCAGTAAGTCACTTAAAACTTCCACGAGAAAGCACCAGTCTGACTTCTGTGGGATCTCTGGGATGCTGGGAGTCTGGGACTCTCTAATCTGGTTTGTAGAACACAAGTTCTGTGTATGTTACTGTGTCCAAGAGGTTGGATTATGCTCAAACATCAAATAAAGTGGTGGGAGCGTCAGAGAGGAGCCGGTTTTGAAAGGGAGAGACTGAGTTGGGTAAATAATAGGGACTCTCTGAAAGGAGACCCCCAGACAAGGGGGTCTGTGATGGGGGAGAGAGATGAAGATAACTCCTCTCTAGATTTCGGATGAGCTCACAAGGAACTGGATTTTATTTATCAAAAGGAACAGGTTACTCACTGGGTACACAAAGATTCTGAGCATAAAAAAGAACAGATGGGGCAAATACTGGATGTAACGGATCAGCTGTTGCTGGAACAGGAAAAGGTCTAAACTATTCATTTAAAAAAACAGAACCCAACACAAAAAGTGTGAATTAAGGGAATGTGATTTATTTGCAGTGGAATAAGTTGAAGATTTCCTGGAATGGACTGAGGAATTTCTGGCTACAGGAAAACTCTTTTCCTCCTCTGTGCTGGAGCTGTCACTGGGACGGATAACACGGTGGTTTGCTCCTTCCCACACCTTTCCTCCGAGCAAAACACTTACTCAACTGGGACGTCCTTCAGGGAGGACTCGACTTTCCTGGAGGCTCTTCCAGAGGCAGGAATCTGGAGTGGGACAGGTTGGTGGGACACCATCACTGCCCCCACTCCCTCTGCTGTTTGACAAACGAGAGGGGCCACGGCAGTGGGTTCTCAGCTGAGGAATTATTTAAGATGTTTTTCAAATGCTGCCTTCAGAAAACTCAGCCATTCCTCAGTCTTTTGCCCTTTCATCTTAAAAGTTAATGCCAGGACTCAGTCTTTGTGCTCTGTTAGCATCTGATTTGCATAACTGCCTGTAAATACACTGTGTTTTCTTCTTGATGGAGGTTCTTGGACGCTCCCTGCGCGTAGCGAACGTTGTTCCATCTGAATGAAAAATGGTATCAGAAGCATCTGTCTCTCTAAGCTGCTCCACACATGAATATGCTTCAGATTTGCTCTCTCCCCTCGGGCAGAACCTGTGCCATACACTGAATTTGCCTTTTGTCTTGCTTCCTTCCATAAACCCTCCTTCAGACTGGGAATCTGGGAGTTTGGCTGCTCTGACACCAGAGATGAGAAGTGGAGAAATTGCTTCTCGTCCAGTTTTCGTGGTGTTCTCTCTGTCCCTGCCCCGGGGCTCTAGAAAGCTTTCCTGGAGCCAGCAATGATGCTTTGGGTTAGGGCAGCCCCTTGTTTCTCAGGGGCTTTTATGTGCCTGAGATACCAGCTCTCTATTTGCTACAAAAATGCATAAATGGCTTTTATTAGTTACGCTGATTTATTTTTTTTATGCATAGTTTCTGCATTCCCTGTTAAGTTAAAAATAGACAAGGAAATGTCCTGCTGATAAGTCTGCATGACCTCATTATTAGTATTATTATTACTTCCCTGAAACTAGGCTGCTTTAGTGTCTCAGTTCCTACGCAGGTTTGAAATGGAGATGATGTCAAAGCTGCTTTATGGCAGGTATTGCATAAAGTGCCACCGCGTTCTTGTGGACCAAAAAAAGCATGATCAGAATCCATCGGTTTCTTGTGGTGGGATATTGGTATGTTGGAGGCTGATCTGAGTGGGATTAGCCTTGATTTGGGTTTAAGAATTACAAACTGCTTCCCTAACCCCGCTCACATGGTAGCTCTGGAGGTTTTTGCTCCATTAACTGAAAGGCAATTGTTTAGGTCTAGAGGAAAAGAGACTCCAGCTTTGGATTCCTNGAGGGGGCTTGGAGCCACCTGGGCTGGTGGGAGGTGTCCCTGCGCAGGGGATGGCAGGGGGTGGCACTGGGTGGGCTTTAAGGTCCTTTCCAACCCAAACCATCCTGTGATTCTGTGGATATCTCAGTAGAACAAGGACTAAATAGTTTCTGGATCATCTAAGCACTGCTTAGAAGCTTACTCTGACTCCAGACTGGTGACGGTGGTCATACAGGTTTCTGTGTGGTCTCGTTGGCTGTAGCTGGTGACTGGGTTGGGATTGTGAAGGAGAGGGGGTGGGAAATGTTAAAGGCTTCTCTATAAAGTACTTGGGTAATAGTTTCCATGAGAGTGGGAGGATGGCGATGACTTGCTCTTTGGACAGACCCTAAATTAAGCTGTCGAGAGGAAATGCTCCTAAAAGGCCACTGGTGTTCCTGAAACTAAAATAGCAGGAATGGTTAATCTGAAGTGAACGTGTGACAATTGGGAGCTGATAGTTCAGTTTACAGACTGTAATCTGCTGCTAACGAGCACTTGGAGCGAGGCTGAAAAGAGAAGTTTTCCCAAATGCCCTTTCTATAAAGCTTCAGGTTCTCAGTGGGTGAACCTCGAGGAGCTGGTGCTGGTGCAGAACCAAATGTGATGCTGTGGACATGAAGGACTTGACGTCTGCGAAGCCCGATTGGGCCTGACCCATCACGCCTGCTGGGAGGAACAGGAGTTGGGTTTTCCTTTTGTGTGTCTGACGTGTTTGTTCCAGCCTTTGCTTTTCCCCCAAGTGACTGGATGTTCTGTAGCTATTTTCTGACCACGCTCTTGATTTCTGTGTTTCCCTGGTCGCGTCACGAAGCAGCTGGTTGAAAATCTTAAATATCTTTTTTTTTTTCCCTTATGCTAAATGATGCTGTTCTAAAGAAGAGGATGAAACCTTCATGGCTCCATGTTTTATTGGATTTTTTTTTTTGGAGATGGACTGACCTAAAAGCCATCGTTTCACTTTGAAGTTGAAATCGGGGGAGGACATGGTTGAAAAGATGACAACTTCAGAGCCCCATTTCTTCCTGTGAAGAGACAGGTCAATGGATAGAACTTGTGGTAGTGACTTATTTCCCCGGTTGGGTTCAGAGAAGGGTGATGCCATCAGTTGGGTGCAGATCCATAAGCAGGGTGGGGGCAAAGGTGGTGTGGCTTGAAAATAGTGTTGATATGAACTCAGTCTGAAAGAAACCTGGATTTTTGTAACAAGACTCTTTCACTTCAGTATAAAGATGGCTTTTTTTTAGTAGTGATAATTCATTTGGCTGTAGCCCTGCACCAAGGGCTAAGAGCTCCAGCCCTTTCACCTCTGGATTTCCATTAAGTGATAGTTCTTCAGGGCCTTTATCTAAACCGACACAAACTTGCTTGAAGCCTGATCTGGCTTAAAGTGTGACCTTTTGTTGTTAAAGAAAAAAACAACAAAAAACCCAAAGAGAGAATAATTTAACTGAATTCGTTTCCATAATCCCCTTCCATGCAATTCCATCCAGAACACTGTCAGTGTGATACCATTGTTCATGAAGAATGTGAAATATTGCCCGGTCGAGGCTGGAGCCCGTAGGTATGTGGCAGGGACCGCGTTCTGCTGACGGAGTAGGAGCTGCTGTGATTTGGGAACAAGAGGAGCTGTGTTCTGCCCCTCACCATGTCAGTCGGTGCCCCTGGGCCACCGCAGTGGGTCAGCCCTTCCATAACTGACCCGTACAAACACCCATTGTCTCCCCTTCCGAGTGACTCTGCCATTTTACAGCTGCAGTTCTGGAGCTTCAACTCTTTTCTTTTTTCCTTTTTCCTTTTTTTTATGATGTGGTGGTTCTAGTCCAATGCACTGAGAATTGGTTACAGGATGATGAGTCCTATGTATTTCTTCGGATGAATTTGTTCCCAGCAATGGGCCCTGGTGGCCAAGAAGGCCAATGGCATTCTGGGGGGCATGAGGAAGAGTGTGAGCAGCAGGTGGAGGGAGGTCATCCTGCCCCTCTGCTCTGCTCTGCCCTGGGGAGGCCCCAGCTGGAGCACTGGGACCAGTTGTGGGCTCCCCAGTTCCAGAAGGAGAGGGAACTGGTGGAGAGGGGAGAGCAGAGGAGCACCAAGGTGCTGAGGGGCCTGGAGCATCTCTGTGGTGAGGAAAGGCTGAGGGAGTTGGGGCTTTTGAGTGTGGAGAAGAGAAGGCTGAGGGGGGATGTGATCAAGGGCTCTAAATCCTTCCAGGGTGGGTGTCAGGAGGATGGGGCCAGTCTTTTTCCAGTGGTGCCCAGGGAGAGGCCAAGAGGGAACGGGCACAAAGTGGGCCATGGGAAGTTCCATCTCAAGCTGAGGAGGAACTTGTTTGCTGTGAGGGTGGCAGAGCCCTGGCAGAGGCTGCCCAGAGAGGTGGTGGAGTCTCCTTCTCTGGAGACATTCCAACCCCACCTGGACACCTTCCTGTGGGACCTGCTGTGGCAGGGGGTTGGAGGAGATGATCTCCAGAGGTCCATTCCAGCCCCAGAGCATTCTGGGATTCTGTTGTTGCAACTCAGAACTTGTTGCTTCCATGTCCTTGTTTCTCAATTCTGCATTGACTCACCAGGCTCTGCAAATTGGAGGAAATCTTTTATTGAAGGAGAGTCTCAGCACAGATTGTGTCTCCAATAGTCATTTTAATACAGATCAGCATCAAATTGCTTTGTGCTTCCAAAAGGAGACCAAAATTACAGGAGACTGAGCTACCACAGTAGGAGTAGTGACTCTGGGGATGGAGATACTAACGGCCTTTGATGGTTTTGGCTTTTACAGTTTGTCCCAGAGCATTCCTGCAGGTGGCTAAAAGCTGTGAGGGAGTTTTTGATCTCTCTGCTCTTTCCATTACGTCGTGTGTTCGGAACGGACCCACCCTGCCCGGAAAAAGCTTCAGAAAGATGTCTTCTCCTAATTAAAAATGGTTGGGATTTACTCCTCTAAATCCACCTCAGTATTTGTTGATTCTTGCTATTAATAACTTCATAAGGATGGAACTTGTGTGTGTGTAAACTTAATAAATAATCGTTTGTGGGTGTATTTGTTGTGCTGACCTGAAAGCTGTAGCTGCAGAATGGATTAATCACTTCAGGTACATTTTCTCTTCAGGACCAGGAAGATAGAAATTGGGGAGGAAAAGATAAAAAGTGATTCTTTCTCCGCCGTGTCCAATGTATAGCTTTGTATGTAATGTGTACATGTGGACTTTATATTTTCGTGTGAGCCTTGTTAAAACTTCACCTCCCAGCACGAATCCCGGGGCTGGGGTGGACTTGCTGGTATTTGCCAGGTTCACCGAGGACATCGTCGAGGACCCCATCGGAGGGATGGGACGTGCTGCTGAAGTTCACGTGGGAGATTGTGCAAAACCCTCAGCTCCACGGGGGAGCATGGGCCGGGTCCAACCCAAGGACTAAACTCTCTTGTGTCACTTCTCTTTCTGCTGCTGAGGAGACGGAATTAAGGCTCAGATCTAGGGCAAGGCAGGGATCGATGTAAGATTGTGTTTGTGCTGGCCAGGTATTGGGGTGGGGTTTTTCCTGTTTTCTCTCTTCTTTAAGGTTCTAATAAAACATGAAATGTTAGGTTCAGGCAGTAAAACTGGATTGAGATGATCTACCTGTTTGTTTCCCTCCTGGTGTGGGGTCTTTGTAAACATCTCAGTTATTGACCACTAAAGCAAAGGTTTCTTAGTGTGTTACGGCACGGTGTGTGTGACACCTACTGACTGTCACCTCTGGCTAAACTTCAAAGGCCTAAATACTAAAATGTTGCTTTCCTTCTTGTTTTTTTTTCCTTCCCTGCATCGTTTCCCAGGTTGCAGAGCTGCTAAAGCATGGCTGACCTGGATCACAACCTCAGCCTTGCGGATGCTCTGACCGAGCCGCCCCCCGAGATCGAGGAGGAAGTGAAAAGGGACTTCATTGCCACTCTGGAAGCAGAGAAATTTGACGACGTGGTGGGAGAAACAGTGGATAAAACAGACTATGTTCCTCTGCTGGACGATGACGATGCAAAAGCTGGGAGCCAGGAACCGAAAAGCAAACCCCACACGGAGGGTTTTCAGGTGGAACGTAAGTGTCTAAAGCGCGAGACCAAAAACCTGCATCGCTTGAGCCTCTCACATAACACTTCTGCTACTTGTAATGTTGCTGGGGCTGCTGAAGCAGGGCTTTTGTATAGTGCTGGGTGTCGTTTAAACAGTTTACTTTAAAAGCAAAGCTTAAGATCAAACCCTGCTTTTCTACTCTACCTTTTGTTCAACTCTTCAGCCTGGAAATAACCTCTGGTTACTAGTCCACAGAAAGTTAGTATTTTGTGGGCTGCCTCAAGCTTCTCGAAGGAAGCACAGTCCAAAGTGTGTGACTGCTGTGCTTGTACGACAGCATTTCCCATCTGAAAATACTAAAACAGTGTAGGCTTTGGTAACCATCACTCTGGGTAACAGCAAATCCAAGCTGTAAAGATCCGTGACTTGGTGTTGCTGATGAGATCTGCATCTTCATAAGCCACTGAGCAGGCAAGGTGCCCTGGTGGCCAAGAAGGCCGATGGCATCCCGAGGGGCATCAAGAAGAACATGGCCAGCAGGTGGAGGGAGGTAGTCCTCCCCCTCCACTCTGCTCTGGAGCACTGGGACCAGTTCTGGGCTTCCCAGTTCCAGAAGGACAGGGAACTGCTGGAGGGGACAGCAAAGGGCTACAAAGATAATGAGGGGTCCTGGAGCATCCGTCTGATGAGAAATGTCTGAGGGACTTGGGGCTTGGTTTTTTCTGACCTCCCTCCCCAGTGCCTCCCCTGACTCTGCAGCCAGTTCTCTGCTTGAGCAGACTTGTTTCCCTCCTACACAACAAGGGGGGGATGAAATTTCTTGTTCTTGGTTCAGAGATTTGGTTTTTCCCTTTTTTGGGAGAGCTGGAGAACGGTTAGGAGCGTTATCTAAATCTTTGGCAGGATGAAAACAAGACCCTCAGAGAAGAAATCAGAGAGCTTGCTTGCCTTGAGTGGATAAAATAGTGTTTTTCCAGCTTTCCCACCTTGTAGCAGGAAGGGGAGGGCCATGAGGCTCCATGATTTAAAACAGCGTTGGGGTTTGATCCTGTTTATGTCTTACTTGTCTAATCTGGTTTTCCCTCAAGTGTAAGGATATCGATTTCTTCATTGTTTAGAATTGTGTGAAGAAAATCCAGTCAAGCTTATTCTACTTGCTTTTCTTGAGGCTATAGAGTACAGGAGCCAGGGTGAGATATTGCAGGGTCCTATTCTTGGGGTGTTGGGTGTTGTTCTAGTGCTGTGCTTTGAGTGTAACGTGGAGTTCTTCAGGTGGGGGGGAGCTGAAATGTGAAAGACAGTGAGAATTCTACCTCCCCAGCTCCGAATAGGGCTGTAAATAGCTTTGTTTTCCCGAGGGAGAAGAGTTGCTTTCATGGATCAGGCTTTTCAGCCCCCGCTTGTTAATTTATTTATGCTAAAAGGCACGAATGTGTTCAGACAGCGCGGTCTCTGCCACTGAGATTGCCTTTCTCCCGTCAGAAGAGGTTTAATCAGACGTCCTGTCAGGCTCATGCTGTTCCATCTCTCCTCGAGGTTTGTTTGGGTTTTTTCCCCCACAACTTTTTTTGCTAAACCCAGAAGCCAGATTAGGCAAGTTTGAGGATCAGGTGTCCTCCCCACCCCCATCCCGGATCGGGGTGAACCTGGTGAGTACAGAGAGATGGAGAAGAGGAGACAGACGCGATGAAGCAGTTCTGTGGTCACCTACACGTTTGTCCTACAATAAAGCTCTAATAACAGTTAACTTTTAAAACATCCCTGGGAAGGCAGAGCTTAAGCAGAAGGGGTTTTACTCTTTCTGGCCCCTGGCGGGACATCATCATTTGGCAAATTCTGGGGTAATCCTCTTAGGACACTGCAGGCTTTATGTAACGTGGAGGGATGGCCTTGAGGGTGCTACGCTGTTTGCAGCCTGCTTTCCTCCTCACTTCCAAGGGTTTTAGAGGGTCCCATGGAGCTTCCAATTCAAGTCATGGAAGCTGTGGTGGCAGTTTTCATTACGATGCTCCTGTAAAATGGGAATACACAACCTGAAGGGCACAGGGAGAGACATTTGGGTGGGAGTAAGTTCCAGCTGGAAGGAAAATATTGTGCTTTTTAATAGTCTGCAGCAGTGCTCCTGTGGAATGTTTTAGCTCGAGCGAGGACCAATATTGTTTCTGAAATGTTTAGTTGTCTTCCTGTTGAGGAATCCTGTACAAAGCCAGGGCTGTGTCACAGCTCCTCGTGGCCTTGTGACAGTAAATGCATGTTTTGCATGCTCAGACTTGCTCTGGACACAGGCTCAGTGGTGAGGCTTCCCTTTGTATGTGTTTTGTTTTTCAATAGGGAAACAAATTCTGAGTGTGTTGTAAGCACTGAACTTTTAGTTTGTGTTGGACAGTGGCTTCAGGGCTTGGTTTTTTTTTCAAGCACAAGTGTCACCACGAGATGGCTCTGCCTGATGCTGCTGGACAGACACTGCTGCGCAGCGGAGCAGGCTCTCGTCCCTTGGGATGGAGACACAAATCACAGCTCTGAAACCCCACATTTCCCTTCCCTTTTACCCTCTTTTTCTGCACTGGGAATAAGCACTTTCCTTGCAGAAGGCCACGGGATTTGCTTTTCCAAAAGAAAATTTAAACACTTTGTCACATGAAACCAAAGGTGCAGAATGCTCTGTATATCCCAAAGTTTCAGAGGGATTAAAAAAAACTTAACCAAATAATGCCAATAAGTGCATTTTTATCTCTTAAAATATCTTAAACACCTTCTCCCTCTCCAAGTCTGTCCATCCCCATTTCTTCCCCAAAGAGTTAAAGCTTTTGGTCAGTATAAATCACTTATATTGTCTTTTTGTACAAAAATGAGTATCAGGTATGATCCCAGTCCCGCTTGGATCCTTCAGGAAAAATCAACATAAAGAGTTCAGATTGTGTCATGAAGCTGCATGGATCTTGGGTTGGGTTGCTTAAGTACATAATATCCATCTCTTTTCTTTAGAAGAGAGTCCTTGAGTATTGTTGTGATAAACCAAAGTGTCGATAAAAGTTTTTCCATATTTTATGAAGTGGTGGAATTTAGGGTCCTGCCC
>VXBJ01006538.1:25362-137930 GCA_013400055.1 Nycticryphes semicollaris | reverse complement strand
AACAACAACAACAATAAAAATAATAAAAACAATAATATTATGAAAATAATAATAATATAAAAATAATAAAGTAAATATTAACTCAATGTTCAATCTTTTACAACATTTGTTATATAATGCTAATAGTATCTAATGCCTATACTATCTGAAACTTTTATTTAGATATTTGGAAGTTTACAATGAACAAAGCTTACATACTCTACATCAGTAATACAATATTTATTCATAAAATGATGCTACAGATAATATATTAATATAAAGGATTGACCTCTCCTTTATAGCTCACTATGGTCTTCTCCAATATTCTTTGTTTATTAAGTTGGTTTTTTTATTGAGGAAAGGAAATATACTTAGAAACACCTGGATAGCAAGCAATATTGCACACATTTCTCTACAAGAAATCTTAAGGACAACAGGATGACTATGAATAAAGAGGTACAAGAGTACACACAAATTATAGTTTAAATTTCATGTCATTAATAAGATGTAGCAGAAGCATATTATGCTGCTAGGTGAAGTTTCAGACCTTTATCCTATGACTTGATTTCTTATAAATCCATGAAGGAAAACTGAAATACTTAGTTACAGAATATTTATTTTTTTACTCTCTCCAGATCAAAGAAAGCTGGACCGCTACTTCTTGTTGCATTATTTAATCACATTTTAGGTTCCTCTAGTTGCTTATCCATCTCAATTAGCAATTCATATCTCCAAGTAAACAAAAAATATAGAAAATTAAATAGAAAAATAGACAAATAAATGGATAAATATATTAGAGAGTAATGTGAGCTAATCTGCTCTGATTTTTGTTTTGTTTTGTCAGCATGTCCATTTTCAGGGTTATAGAACATTGCAGTAAAATGCTGTCAGCCAACTTCCAGACCACTCAGATTAGGAACATCTGGATTTTGCTTTTCTAACAATTAATGATATTGACCAGTAAAACGTATTCATTCATCAAAAAAAATTATATAAAGAGACATTTTTTCCTGTATAACAGGAAAACTAAGTATTATTCTTTTGAAGAACTTGGTTAAGTTAAACAGGAATATATTTGCAGTATTAAAAAAAATATACTGTTGTTTATTTTCAGAAAGTTGTCTTTTTATTGTTTTTGTTATGCTCACATGAAGCAATATTGAGGAAAATATGACCTGATAAACAAGAATGTAAGAATCACTTCCAGACTCTTTTTTATTTTCCAGAAGCCATAATGTGCAAGATGCTTCACAGACACAAAAAATTCAAGGTTCGCGACCTGCAGAACTTCAATGAATTTTTAACCTTTATATAAGTTTAGTTGATGAGGGGAGAGAAAGACTGGAATGAAAAGTTTTTATAAAAATAAAATGCTGAATTAACCCAGTGATGGCATTCACACATCTATTCATTATTTTGTGCTTGCTTGCTTTTATTATATCTTGCATTCCATAGCAATTCTGGCCTTTATTTAGAAATTACTCGTGGGGAAGCTTAATTGAAATTGTTCTCACCAAATACAGGCTTAAGCTTTAAAGTTTTTTACCACAGTTTTCAATCTCTTAAAGTTCAGATCTCTAAAGACTAGATGCAGATTCTCACATTTAGTATAAACAGGAACTGGATTCAGTAAGTATTCTTGCAGATCTTTACAGTCCTTTAAGAAGGCAGCCGAAGGAAAATGCCATTGGATCAGTTTGTAAAGTTAATTATTTTGGGGGATGAAAACTTATTAAAAGAAGACCTATATTTGAAAATGATTTTGTGAGGTTTTAGGATGAGAGAATTTCTTCACCAGTTATAAAATGTATAAATTCAGTAACATAGTTGAGCCTAAAAATTTGTAACTATAAACAGAATCTTTGCTCCACTATGATCTCACAATAAATTTGTATATCCTTTTCTGGTCTTTTACATTATTCTTTCATGTTAAGTCAGTACAATTTGGACTGAACGCCAACAGCAAAACTTCTTTCTGGCTTTGAACCTGGAGGGCTGGTATCTCTAACCAGCAGGAGACTTACCCACAGCTTCTTCAATAGTGAGAAACTATTGTCTTCTTTCCCTAGCCTTTGTTCTGTGAGAAAAGAACATTATGTAGCATGCATTCAACTTCTGTTTTAGCATGCTGTGTCAAATAAATTATACAACTCAGGTCAGTATATGCTGAAATTATGGTTTTCTTAAAAATTTCAGTTTTTTTCAGTTTAAATAAGAAGTTACAGAAATTTAACTTCATTTCAGGTCTTATCTCACCATCCTTACCCTTCTAAACAAATTATGCTTTCATTAGTTGGAAAGATGGAATCAGGGAATTTTTTTTAACAGATTGGGCTCCAATTCTTCTTAACAGTTTAAAAAGTGAGGACAAGCAAATATTATTTTCAGGCATAATAAATTCTTTATCACTTGAGAAGTATTAGAGGATAAAACCAGTTTAGACCAATAGTTTGGTACAATATTCTTATAATTTCTATGATTTCTGACTCTACTGCTCTAATCCAGTTATTGCTGAAGTTTCATAACCCTAATGTGGGATTATATCAAGTAGCTGCATCAGGAGGAAAGAGCAAAAAATAACAAGTAGCAAATTCAGCACAGTGAGAAATTATCTCATGCATACACCTCCTTACCTATTAATTTAAACTTCATCTTTTATATCTTTTGAAAGAAGTAACATTCATATTGTTATGTGATGACTTCTTTAATTTATCTAATAGAGAACAACATGCTCTAGTAGCTGCCATGACCATTAGGAAACCAAACTGAAAAAAGCAGGAAATGATGTGTGGAATTCTGAAAAAGAATGTAAGTCTCTATTCCAACATAAAAATAATTAACTAACAAACTAACATAATGATAGAATGAGCAAAATGTAAGTGTTGAGAAACACAAAGAATTTTTTTTTTTATTCCCCTCCCCCCGACACAATGGAGTTTGTGAGTAATAAGGAGGTATAGAGGTATAGTCGCTCATGTGTTTTCAATTGATAAGTTCTTTTATCAATTGAAATAGATTGGGATAGAATAGGTTGGGGTTTGAATCTCTTTCTTCATTTTGGTAAAATTCACATTTTGTCTGTGCGGATTTAAGAGTGTAAGGAATAAAATATCATTTCTCTTTTTCCTCCTTACAAGATCAGTGAAGATCCTCTTCAAGGTTTTCTTTGGAGTACCTTCTCTTTGGAATAGGATGCTGAAGTACTTTACTTATCTTCTGTAAGAAGTCTAAGTCTCTGACTGAAGAACTAAATTTTTTTTCTAGGGAAGAATATACATTATCTTGACATTTCCTAAAGTGTGTTCTCCTACAGATGAATGAAATATTACAACATCTTCCACCTAGTAAATGACAAGCTGACATTTTCTTTTAGACAAGTACAAACTCTTATCCTCTAATAACTACTTAAATATAAACCCATTTGTTTTAAAATTCGTATTGTTTTGTGTAGTTAACGTCTTACACATTTCATTTAAAAAGAAATAACCTTTGAGAGTTGCCTGACTTGGAGCTAGTAACAGTAAAAGATCGTGATCCACTTTCCTGCTACTACTCTGCTCTAGTGAGACCCTACCTGGAGTACCTTGCCCAGCTTTGGAGTCCTCAGGAAGGACATGGACCTGTTGGAATGGTCCAACAGAGGGTGTCAAAAATGATCAGAGTCCTGGATCACCTCTCCTATGAAGACAAGCTGAGAGTTGGGGTTGTTCAGCCTGGAGAAAAGGAGGCTCTGGGGAGTCCTTATAATGGTCTTCCAGTACCTGAAGGGGGCCTGCAGAAGAGATGGGGAGGGACTCTTTATCAGGAAGTGTAGTGGTAGGACAAAGGGTAATGGTTTTAAATTGAAAGAGGGGAGATTTAGATTAGATACTAGAAAGAAATTTTTTACTGTGAGGGTGGTGACACACTGGAACAGGTTGCCCAGAGAAGTTGTGGATGCCCCATCCCTGGGAGTGTTCAAGACCAGGCTGGATGTGGATTTAAGCCACCTGGTCTAGTGGGAGGTGTCCCTGCTCATAGCAGGGAAGTTGTAACTCGATGATTTTTAAGGTCCCTTCCGAATGTAACCATTCTATGTTTCTATAATTCTAAAGCTTTTGCTCATTAAAATCCTGATAAAGAAGGAAACAAGGCAGGAAGTAGAAATAAATTATTTACTTAAGATGCTGAGACTGACTTCTAAAGTTGTGAGAGGTATCCTGCACATCCAGAGGAAGTTTTAATATATTGAGTTTGCTTTTTCTTTCCTCTTTAAAATATTACTTGGATTTTCAATTTCCAGCCCAGGGTTTGTCTATGTTAAATCAACAGATGACAAAGAAAATTGCTTAAAACTTTGATTCCATCCTTAAATCACACACAAAGGATGTTTCCACATGTTGCAGAATGGGAGACACATGATACTACCAGGCACTGTTCATAATTTCCACAATATCTGGGCACAGTAGAGTTAAACAAAGATGAAGATAGAACATTAATTCTGACTGGGCTAGCTTGGTGTCTAAAAGTCAAAATCTTAGGTCTTTTGAAAAGAGTTTGCATTTCATCAGCTGCTATTACTGGACTTCTGGAGCAGAACATTAAAAATCTATGTCCACTAAAAAGTCACATACATAGCATCATATCTTCTGGAGTTCTCTTTAGGTTTTTACATGCCCAACTATAGGAACAAGCCAAATATAACCAGGCTATATCTGGACACTTTAGAGCATGCAGAATACACTGATATTGATTGTCTATTCTGGCTCATTCTCCCAGGCTCTCTCCTCTTACACTTTCTTTCCATCAACCATTGCTGTTATGTTTTTAACTAATTTCATTGATCTTGAGTTCTTTTGGATTCAGCATCTTCTCCAATCTTCATTGTTTACACACCATACCAGCCCTTTAGTTCTTGATTGCCAAATCACAAAATAAAACCTTTAACATAATTATAGAAAACCAGAAAGCAATCAATCAGCAGTTTATGAGCTATAATGCCAGGCTTGTCAGAACACAGAACAGATCAGAAAGTGAGCATTTTACAACAAGCATAAGTGTAATTTGTGATCCTGATCCACACTGTTAAATCTAAAGATAGTTGGGCAACCTCAGAGCTTGCTAGATCTTGGGGTCCTAGTGCCATCCTCTCTGTGTCCATTATCCATATGGTGTCAGTAGTAATCAATTATAGCCATCTCCAAGTGACAGGTGCCATGAGACTATGCACACTATTGTGTTCTTATTCTGTTGCTTTATACCTTTCTTTCATGTTAGACCATTATGTTATATTCTGGTCCATTGTTTTGTGACCCAGGTCGGGATGGAGGTAATGCCAAGTACTGAGTGGTCTGAAAAGATATTGAGGGGGAAAGTACTGCACCACTACAACAATCTAAATCTCCCTTGAAGCAACTTGAGGTGATTTCCCCTTCTCCTATTTTCTGTTACTTGGGAGAAGAGACTGATGCCCATCTTGCTACAACCTCCTTTCAGGTAGTTGTAGAGATCGATAAGGTATTCTCTGAGGCTCCTTTTCTCCAGGCTAAACAACCCCAATTCCCTCAGCCACTGCTCATAAGAATTNAGAGCTTGCTAGATCTTGGGGTCCTAGTGCCATCCTCTCTGTGTCCATTATCCATATGGTGTCAGTAGTAATCAATTATAGCCATCTCCAAGTGACAGGTGCCATGAGACTATGCACACTATTGTGTTCTTATTCTGTTGCTTTATACCTTTCTTTCATGTTAGACCATTATGTTATATTCTGGTCCATTGTTTTGTGACCCAGGTCGGGATGGAGGTAATGCCAAGTACTGAGTGGTCTGAAAAGATATTGAGGGGGAAAGTACTGCACCACTACAACAATCTAAATCTCCCTTGAAGCAACTTGAGGTGATTTCCCCTTCTCCTATTTTCTGTTACTTGGGAGAAGAGACTGATGCCCATCTTGCTACAACCTCCTTTCAGGTAGTTGTAGAGATCGATAAGGTATTCTCTGAGGCTCCTTTTCTCCAGGCTAAACAACCCCAATTCCCTCAGCCACTGCTCATAAGAATTGTGTTCCAGACCCTTCACCAGCTTTATTTTTCTTCCTCGGACATGCTCCAGCATCTCAAGTCTTTCTTGTAGTGAGGGGACTCAAAATTGCACACACAGTATTTGAGCTGCAGCCTCACCAGTGCCAAGTACAGGGGGATGATCACTTCCCTTGTTCTGCTCACCACGTTGTTCTTGATACAGATCAGGATGCTGTTGGCCTTCTTGGTCACCTGGGAACACTGCTGGCTTATATATATATGGCCCATATTCATCTGGCCATCTACCAACACCCCCAGGTCCTTTTCTGCCCAGCTGCTTTCCAGTCACTCTTCCCTAAGCCTGGAGCATAGCATGGGGTTGTTGTGACCCAAGTGCACAACGTGACATTTGGCCTTGTTGAACATCATAACATTGGCCTCAGCCTACCAATCCTTGGCTTTAGTTGAAAGCCATTACCCCTTGTACTACCACAGCAGGCCCTGCAAAAAAGTTTATCCCTTCTTTCCTGTAGGCCCCCTTTAAATACTGGAAGGCCACAATAATGGTTCCCCAGAGTCTTCTCTTCTTGATGCTGAGTAGCCCCAACACTCTCAGGCTGTCCTCACAGATTTGTTCCAATCCTCTGGCCATTTTTTGTGACCCTCTTTTGGACCAATAGGTCCATGTCTCTTCAGTCACTTTAAATAGCAGACCATCAATTACTTGGCTTAATGAAACTGCATTGTGTGCAGTTAAGAAAATGCTCATTTTTTTTAATCATCTAAGTTGCCACCATGAAAGAACAGGATCATTTCTTATCAAATTCATTGACACTGGATGTTGCCACCCCCACAGTCATGGCTTTCTACAGTGCTTGAACATATTTTGATCTATTTATTTTTACTGCTTTCTCTGATAAATGATTTCATATATAACAGCAGGACAGATGCAGGCCCTTGAACCAAAGCGCAGTGCAAGGATGACAGGATGTAGAAGCCAGAAAAAGATCCTAATTATATAAACCACTGCAGAATAACATCTTTATTAATCTTTCCCATTTATCATGACAGCATATGAGTCAGAGATCTACTTAAAATAACTTTTTTTAAAGAATTTATGCGGGGTATCTGCTGCACCAGACCTGCATGACAGAACATTGATTCTAGCACTGCTGCCTAGAAGACAGACATATTAATGTTTTTTCAAAACAAATAAATACCAAAAATATATTTATGTATTGGCAATTCTAGCATTCTGAGTACCATAATCCCCCTCTCAGAGAGCCACTGACCCCCTGTGTTCCACTGAGCTGAACAGGGTCAAGGACAGGACTGGTCCTCATGGGGGTGTGAGTTGGCAAAAGGCAGGTGAGGTTATGGTGACTGAGTGGTTGAGGCAGAGGATGGGGGGAGACAAGGTCCATGGCCAGGCATGGTTGCAGCTGCAACACAATTTAGGCAGGTACCAAGGGTGATAACCTCAGATCAAACTTAATCCAAACACTGTCTTTGAATGTAATAATAAAGGAAGACTGTGTGTGAGCCTGCAGCTCTACACACTGTATCTTTTATTCTCTCATAAAACAAGAATAGTGCAAAGAGTGTCGAGACAAACTGCTCTCATACTGGTCCACAACCCAGCCAGTAAAGTCATCTACATCTCCCTGAAATTCGTGTTGCGATTTGAGTCACGCAATATATATTAATTCTTTTTAATAAATGTATAAAGAGCTGGTGAAGTGCACAATTATTGTGAGCTTGGCCTTTATCACCAGCATATTGCTTATAGGATACTAACACATTTCATTATTTTTAACACAGAAGTGACTGGAGGTCATGACTTTTTTTGCTTTTCTTGAGAAACCTATAATAATTTGCCAGTAAACTGAAAACGAAACTTTCAATCACTTTTTTTTTGCTGCAGAGTGCTTAATAATCTAAATGAAAACATAGAGCTATTGCCAGAAAAATAAGCATATTTTGGAATCCCTCAAAATCAGTCATGTAGGAATTCAAAGAAGAATTTAGAATTAGTTCCCAGCTACTACAAGTGCACAAGCAGAAAAGTCCTGGATTAAGTCTCAGGAGATACAGATTCAGTTCCCAGATCAGACCCAATCTGCAACAAGGCTTTTGCGAAGACATGGCAGAAAGAAACCTCCAGGATCACTGAGTCTTCTCCCCTTCTATCAATAGATTGCCACAAACATAAGGCCATTTTAAATGTATTAGACCACTTTTTAAAATTATTTATGTTTTTTGCGGGAGAACAAGGACTAGATCTCATTACGAGTTTGTATGAGGAATCGCTCAATGGAAAACAGATTTCATTGCATCAACTTGTAGTGATGCAAATAAAAGAGCTCTTCTTTATTGATAGATCTGTTGTCTTCTTTAAGAAACTGGATTGTTTTCTTCTTCTGAGAGCAAAACTATTATTTCCAGCTTTAAAACTGAACAAAAAACCAACCAAACAAAGCCCTCCTAAGTCTCTCCATGAATTCGCATTTTACAGGTCAGCACTGTAAAGTTTCGTTTCTTTATTTCCAATAGAAAAGTCATCTACAATGTTCAGCACAACGCTTCAACTTGTCATTTTTTTCCCTGAACACCTCACAGCATAGATTTTGGTAAAATCTCTAAAGTCTAGAAAAAAATGATAACAGCATGCAAGTTGACATTTTCTGCTCATAATGTATCTATAAGAGAGTTAATTTTCAAGCAATGGTAGGTGATAAATGTTCATTTTTTTGTCTTACCATTTTACTCCTGCTTCTGTAAAATATATTCCCACAAGGTCCTTTTAATACTTTTGAGTTATGGCAGAAAAGGGCTGAATGAACAAATTTGTCCACATTGATCAAAGCTGACATCCAGGTTACCCTTCAGAGGCCTTCTATGCCCATTTTCCTCACCCTGCTGTTTTCAAGGCTTCTCATGTGTTTCATGATTGGTGATAAGCCTTTTTGATGTGCATTTTACAACCAGCTTTTGATTTGCTAAGTGTGGGAATTTCCAGATCTGAACCTCGCCAAATTAATTTTTCAGATTAATTTTCATCAATAGGCAATTGCCTACTCAAGTGCAACATGGATAATTCTGCCCTGAATATTGTAAAAACACTGCCTATACACTGCTCCAACTTCAAATTTTCATGCTAATAAATGAATATTCATGCAAACACTTTCCTTTTAGAAAACTTTGAGATAATTTTCAGTTAAATAGAAGGAACCAATTATGAAGTACTGTAATTAGACCACAAAACTCTGAATCCTATTTGGTAAATTCTTCAGTCTTGATCTACATTTCTCAAAGGGTGTGGGATAGAATTTTTAAAGTTCATTCAGTCATACTGTGTGCAGTCATATATTGCATGGAGCAAGCATGTCAAGACAACACATTAAAAGAGAGCCTATAATAAAAAAAATGCTTGACCATAACCTTCATATTCAGATGATTAAGAAAGACTTTTGTGCTTTCTATATGCAGACATTGCAGATCAGTGACTAATATCTTTTAACCAAGAAAATTAAGTAGGCAAGAAAATCTTGTAGTTTAGAACTACTATAAACAATACACAATTAATGTTGTACAGTCAGTAATCAGTCTTAAATCTGGTATAAGTTGACATAATTAAAATAACCATAGTGTGCATTTTTATGGGGACAAATTTCAAAGCAAGCTTTCATATCAGAAGAGACTTAAAAAGTGTGTAAGATAAAAGACTTTAAATATTAAAAATAAGTTCCTAACCATCATAATTTACTATTTCCATCAGCTGAATCTGTCAGTATCCACTTACTAGGTTATTAGAATAATAAACAAATTGCATTATTGCTAATTACAGTTTCCAATTCCTACACGTTTACTCTCCCCCAGCCAAGGAGTGGAGGAATTGGGACACAGTAAATGCATTTCATGAGCAATTCAAATGTTGGAGTTTACTTTTTTGAAGAAGAACAATATACATGAAAAAAATTACAAAGCAGCCTATAAATAGTTGTGGATATTGTATGATTAATCTTTTATGAATATTCAGTCTGGTAATAAGATGTCTTCTCTCCTTTTTTTCCCAAAGTGCTGAATATCCACATCTCCCACTGATTTTGTCTTGTGGGTTTGCTTGTTCAGCACTCTAAAAAATAAAGCCCAGAGATCATTTGGTAGAACAGTCGGACAGTTGTTCCACAGCAATTAATTTAATTGACATGAGAAATCACCAGTAGGAAAATTCCCATGAAATACAAAGTAAATAGCAAAAAAAAATTAGAAGTTACTTATGCAGTTTNAAAGTATATATGTCTTTCCATATAAGTGTGTGAACTAGGAACTGCTGGGTTTGTGACACAGAAAAGCTAGAATACATCCATGCATTGTTTAGGTTCAACACTCACATGCTGGTACTATTTTTTACTTTGGAAGACTCTGAAGATCCCTACTTTTTTCTTAACACCTAGTATGAATTGTAACATATTTTCTTTCTGAACTGATATAAACACTGAAAATGCTAAACCCATACCACAAACACAGATTAGAGATTGTGGAAGAAACAATGCTTCCCAGTACTCATGATGTTATTCTTGGTTCATGCATGTTTCCGGGTACAAACTTGGCTCACTGAAATTTAATTTGTCTAAGTTCCAGTTCTGTAAATGTAGCATGCATGTGCAAAAAACTAGAAGGTCTATTGGAGTCAGTGTAGGTATTTAAGGAAATATGCAATGGATTTGCAGAATAGATGAACACTTGGTAGTGAAATGTCAATGAGGTGGAAAATATGGCTTTGGGACATGGTAACATAATTACAATGCTAATCAAGGACAACGCAAGACTCTCAAGTAAAGTTGACAAGCTTGAGAATTAATCCAGGATTAAGCATTTCAAGATTATTGGTGTCCCAATGAGGAAAATCCTAAGAATTTAGTAATATTTCTGGCAGCACTTCAGAAAGATGAAGTAAAAAATTATTTCTTTCCAGAATGATACTGGGCTGCCTTACTACATTAATTTGTGTCCAGCCATTTCTTCATAGCTACTCCCCAAACTGGTCCAGTTTTCACAGAACACTTTCTTAAGAAACATAACATATGCAAAGGAAAATCTACTTTGTTTATATACACACTGATACAGGTACATTTATTCCCCCTCATGTCTTACATGATTGTAAAATACCTCCTCCATTCAAAAAAATATATATAACTATCTATACTAGTATTTGTTGCCAACACTCAGACCCTGGAAATAGATAGAGCAATTGAAGAAATTAACGTTCTCTCCTTTATTGGCTCTTTATTGCTGTCTATCAGATATGTTATCTTATTGCATAAAAAAATCACAGGGTTTTATATGTGTTGTTACTTCTGTGTAACTAGCAGGGAAAGGCTAATTACACCTTTTATTCACCATTATTATTCGACTTTTAAAATCCAAATAAATGGTAACGTTTATAAATATAAAACATGCTTATGATTCAAATTCCATGCTTCAGATAAAAGCCAGCTCAGCATAATTATTTTTCTCCACATTGAAAAGCATGGATAGATGGCAACACTTCCAGATGAACATAACTTTTTTTTTGCTTTGAACTTTTTCTGTGAAGCATCATTTTCTCATTTGTTCTTATGGCTTGTTACATGGAAATTGAGGTTGACAAATGGCATGAGTCTCAAAAAATGGAAGACTGTTTTTCTAACCTTTTCTGCTAGCCCCACAGCAGACAGCATTTGTATCACAGGAAGACTGAAAAGATTTTCTCCTATTTTCAGCTAGAAGAAGCATAGCTAATTTATACTTCAATGACATGTGTTATTGAGAAATTACATGATTGCATTCTACTGGAGAGATGTCAATTGTCACTTTTTTAATACTATAAAGGCTTAAATTGGCATGACAAGCCAGCTTGATTTATATCATCTGTGTATGGTGTCTGACTGATATATGTCTGCTTGTCTTTTGCCTAGTGCAAACAGGCAAACATCAACCTCATTGATTGTTTAGGATTCAGAAAATAGTTTTCTCTATAGAAAGAAGGGAAAGATGAATAATGTAAAGTTTACATTTAATTTCCAAAATGCTGATATAAGTCAAAATAGAAGACAGTACCTTTTCCACTTAGATTTATACATTTCTATTAAATAAGATTTTTTTACTTAATTTCAGGAAAATAAGTATATTTTCATTTACATTTAGAGGCATAACATTCGCATTAGGAGTGCAGCACAAAGGAATTCCAGGCACTCCAGCCAGTAAGTCAGCTTCATCTGATGCCCAACATAAATGCCTCTATACAAAGGCACATGGCATGGGGAACAAAGAAGAGGAGCTAGAGAGGTGTGAACACCTGCAGGCCTATGATCTTCTTGACATCACAGAGACACAGTGAGGTGGCTCTTATGACTGGAGTGTTGGAATGGAAGGATACATGCTCTTTAGGAAGGACAGGCAGGGGAACTGAGATGTCACCCTCTATATCAATGACCAGCTGGAGTGCATGGAGCTCTGCCTGGGGATGGATGAGGAGCTGACAAAAAGTTTATGGGTCAGGATTAAAGGGAGGGCAGGGACAGGTGACATTACAGTGAGGATCTGCTGAAGGCCACCCGCCCAGGAAGACCAAGGCCCTCTACAGACAGATAGGAGAAGCCTCACATTCTCAAGCCCTGGTCTTCATGGTGAGGCTTCAATTACTCTGATATCTGTTGTAGGTACAACACAGCAGGGCATTAGCAATCCAGAAGGTTCCTGGAATGAGGAGAAGTGTTGTGCTGGACCTTGTTCTCACCAACAAGGAGAGGCTGGTGGTGAATGTGAAGCTCGAGGGCAGCCTTAGTTGCAGTGATCATGAGACAGTAGAGTTCAAGATCCTTAGGATGGAGAGGAAGGATCACAGTAAGCTCACTTCTCCGGACTTCAGGAGAGCAGACTTTGGCCTCTTCAGGGATCTGCTTAGTGGAGCACTGTTCGATAAAACCATGGAGGAAAAGGGAGCACAAGAAGGCTACTTAGTATTCAAGGATCACCTTCTCCAAGCTCAGGAGTGATGCATCCCAATGAAGAGGAAGTCAGGCAAAATATCCAGGGGTCCTGTATGGTTCAACAAGGAACTCCTGGACAAACTCAGATACCAAAAGGAAGACTACAGAGGGTGGAAGCAAAAACAGGTAGCCTGGGAAGAATACACAGAATTTACCCAAGCACGTAGGGATCAGTTTAGAAAACTTGAAGCCCAGATAGAGTATGATATGCCAAGGATTTCAAGGGTAACAAGAAAAGCTTATATAGGTACGTCAGTGATAAAAAGAAAACTAGGGAAAATGTGGGACCTCTCTGGAAGGAAACTTGAGACCTGGCCACCTAGGACATGGAGAAGGATGAAGTACTCAATGACTTTTTTGCCTTGGTCTTCAATGTCAAGTGCTCTGGCCACACTGACAAAGTCACAGAAGGCAAAGGCAGGGACTACAACAATGAGGTACCACCTACTGTAGAAGAAGATCAAGTTCAAGACATCCATGTCCAAATGGAGACTGGTGATGAATGGCATTCCTCAGAGTTTGGTATTGGTGAGACATTGCAACAGACTGCCAAGAAAAGTTATGAATGCCCCATCCCTGGAATTGTTCAAGGCCAGGTTGGGGGGAGGCTTTGAGTAATGTAGTCTAGTGGACAATATCCCTGCCCATTACAGGAGAGCGGAAAAGATGATCTTTAAGGTCCCTTACAACTTAAACCATCCTGTAATTTTATGATTCTATGATTTCAATAAAGATGGAATATGAGGTAAGGAGATGAAATGAAAAGGCCTGTTGATAAATAGAAAGAGAAGTATGGGTAGTTATCACACATCAGATTTTTGGTCAAAATAAAACAATGCCCCTAATTTCTTTAGTCTGCCAGCTGCCAACTGAGAGTATATTTTTAGACTTTTGGGAAGATGATAAATGGCTTTAATATGTAACTTGTACTCCAAGATGGAATTTCCTCATGTCAGTAACATATTTTTGTCAGAAAAGTCTGTCAGAGCCTCTAGAATGGCATGTAATTATTTATAAATCCAGCACAAGACTCCAAGTACTCATTCTAACATTAGGCACTATGACGAAACTCAGAATACTTAAAATTTTCCAAAACCAGCCATATTAGAATCTTAACATTCTAAACCCATGAAAAATTATCCTTGACTACTTCTAATAAGAACTAACCCTTCAGCAATCAAGTACAGAGAACGGGATGTGTCAAGAAAGATAAGATAGGTGTGTATTATAGTAATAGATGAAGTAGAATTAGAGATACCCAATGTGGGGGTACACCTGAGTCACACCCCCTGAATCACTTACCCATTATGAGCTGGGAAAGCATAGAAAAGATTTAAGGGATTTGAAGAAAGACAGTTTAGTCATTTAGCAGATATGGAGTGTCAGAATAAAAAGAATATGTCATCAATTCCTGCAAGGTGGTTTCAAGAAAAGAAGGAAGATACAGGTTGAAAAACAGCTGTATATGGACAAATACATGTACAGGCACTGCTAGCAAAACTGTAGGTGGGTGTCAATGACTTGGTATCACATAAGAGATGAAAGGTTGGGCAGAGACAGGTCATAAGGACTTAACATATGAAAACAAATCTTTTATGCTCAGTGCAGCAGAGAAGAGAAGAGAAACCGTGGCAAGAACTAAGGGAAAGATTAACAAGAGCTAATCCTAACTATGAAGGTTTGTATGGTTTATGTAGATTACAGTATGTGCAGTGGTAATGGATTTGTTGCAGAGTGGCATCCAATGCATTAAAATATGCCAAGCTGGTTTTTGAGTTATAGGTCATGAAAAAATGCTTTGATAAAAGCAGCTGCACAGTGAAGGTTAAAAGCAGACTCCTGTTATATGCTAAAATGTTTGTTCTTCCTTTATTCTGCATAGAAAAAAAACTTTTAAATTGCCACGAGGCAATGAAAAATTTGTACATGCTTTGAGGGCCAATGATCAAATTATTAAGTTATATATATTTTAAAATAAGCCTTTTCTGATATTTTATTTAAAACATCTAACATCTTTTTGAGTCACTTCATCTTTAAAAAAAAGACAAACTTTCAAGAAAGAAATTTTGACACAATATTTATGCCTCACTTGCTGTCAAACAAGACTAAAAACGGGTAACGTGGATGTACATATATATAAACACTGTGAACCACATTTTATAAATTATTCTCAGCCACAAGAAAAAAAAATGTGTTGAGAGAGAAGCAGCGCAGAACACTTACTGGGAGCTTTGAGAGGTCCACATATCTACAAAGAATAGGTAAATGTGTGATTTCTTTTGAATAAAGGGGTTGTCCTTACCAGTTGGGAGAGCTAGGATGCACAAAGCCCTGAGTCCCTCTCTACAGGGAGCAGCTGGGGTGTCTGAAACTCTGTCATTTAAACTGGTAAGGTCAGAAAAATTTAGAAATTTAGTTGGAAACTTACATTGGCCCTAACATAGATGTTTGTAGGGGAGCCAATAACCCTGGAGAAATTATAACGGAATATGTCTTAGAATTATTACACTCTATAAAAATGAAAGTGTCTCTTGCTTTTAAAGGTCAAAAAAATCAGAACAGTATTATCTCCATGTTCATCCTCTGTGAATACCGTTTCATGCATTTGAGTTTCACTTAAATTTTTCCTTTTACAAAAAGCAGACTAATTTTATGAATAGAATGGCTATTTATTAGGATGTCTGAACTGTGCCTTCTAATAAACTCCAAAAATAAATGACTGCCTGATAAGATTTTCTTTCACTATACAACAGTATCTTTTCCTCAATTTCAAGAATGTATGCAATCTAGTCCTGCTTTTCAAAAATATCCTCCCTGCAGCGGTTATGTCAATTAACTACAGAAATACTCTTGAGTTTCAAGAGTGTCTCAACTTATGTGCTTGAGTGAGCTGATCATTTATTGTATAGTAGTATGTCTCAAATGTACAGTATTTCTGGTGGAGTTTGTTTACTGAATATCATAGAATGGGACTCTCTACTGGGGAACTATTCAGTAAAATATTAATTACCTGGAGTATTCCAGTGAACATTGGCAGTATTTTAACAGGAACCACCACCTAGTTCAAGTAATCAATAGGCCTTTAATCCTAACCTGCAATGAGGTCTGGAGAAATGTAAAATCTTAATGAAAGATCAGGACTTCAGACTGAGGTATCCTTGGCGTTATCACAAGATTTAACTTCTCAAAGACACAGTGCACAAACTAAATAGCATTAATTGAAATAAAAACAGATTCCTGTTATTAAGAAAATTATGCTTATTCAAATAGTTCTTGCTTTACTACTTACTTTTAAGTGAGTATTCTAAAATTATTTATGGCAAAACAGCTTATTTTTCTCATTGGGTGTTCAATAGTGTATGTGTATTAGAAATATAGCTAAAGGTAATGCAAGAGTGTTCTTATTTGCTTGGCAACTTCTCAGTTTGCTCCTTTCTGGACCAATATTTGTGTGTTTATCTGTATATGTCTACCTGCTTACATACAAGCATAATGCCTATTTTGTTTAAGTTTGTTCACTGTTTCTGGAGACCTACTTAGACTAATGCACTGCAATTTTCTGTATCCTTTAAAATCAACTCTTACAGGTAATATTCTAATAGTTTTTGGAGTATGTCTTTCAATTTGCACAGTTTCAGACACAAAATAGAGCATAATCTGCAAATGTCCTCTTTTATTGAGGTAAGACAAGACCTGCAGTAGAAAACTTGTCCAGTTAGCCTAGTTCTCTATTAACTTGGGGTTTTTTGTCTACAGATAAAAGGCAAGCAGTTATCAAGTAGCTGTGTAATCTTGCCCTTTGGATGATTTTCAGCTATACCTGTCATCAGTACCTTGTTTAAGCAAGCCACCTTCTCATTCCTCTGGTTTCTACTGTGACAATGCAAACATTTCAAATAGTCTTTAACTATAACATTTTCTAGTAAAATCATTATCTCTTCAGTGACTGAACAACTGATCTAATGTTTGCATATTTCCTTTTATTCCTCTAATCTACCAAGACCCATGTATTAGAAAGAAACTTCTGAAAGCTGTAATCTGAACTTCTCTCCTAGAGTATTGTTAAAAGCTTAAACACTGGAACAGTTGTATTTTTACCATTTCTTAATATCACATAAATTTTGTAGTCAAAATAATGTCTTTCAGTATATAGAGTTAACAAAAATACAAAAAACATTGCTGGCTCCATAATATTGTATATTAAACACTTTTATAATTGATATCTAGTGTATTTACATAATGATGCTTTCAGATGTAATAAATTTGTTATACTAATACAACTTTTGCAATCTGGGGAACAGAAGAATAGGGTATACCTAAAGCTATGGATTTATTTTCCATTATTACAAATTAAGATGATACTTTTGCAGCTAGCTTTGCTTCACTGGTTTAATTTACAAATGAAGGAAAACGCTGCCAATATGAAAAATTTAGTGTAAGAAATGTAGCTCCACTGAATACTTCTTTAAGTGAAAACCTTGCATACAAAGCATATACTTTAAAAAAAAAACTTGTTTTCAATTAAGGACAGTGAAAAATAGGCTATTAAAATATAATTTGAAATATGCAAACAGTGAATTCAGAAATACTTATTCATCATCCTAACTTTGTTGTAAGTGGCAATAGAGTTGGAATACTCTAAGAGCAAAATTTCTTGGTAAACTAGTATAAAAACAAAATTAGAAAAAAAGCACATATTTCAACAGAGCTTTAAAGCCAACTACAGACTAATCATAGTTATTGATCCTATTTCCTGTTTGGCACTTTAATTTTCTATTATTAAAGTGTAAATCTTTAAATGAGAATATTGTAGAGTATCAAAGTCCCTTAAACTTTTCATGAAAGTCAGCTGGGCTAGGACTCTAATATTTTTGGCATTTTGGAGTATGTTGGTTTAGCTCCTAACTTCAGATGGTACCATGAGAGGACAGAAGAGACTATAGGCTACATTCAGTGCCGCCTTCTCAGAGACCTTTATACTTGGATCAGCCTCAGTGAGAATGTGGCAAAGAGATGAATCACTTCATGCCTGTTGCCCAGTGTAAAAAATAAGTATCAAATATTTTGTTTTAAAAATTTAATTTTTATTTCATACTTCCCTCTAACCTTATAAAATAGATAGTAATTTTTTTATGAAATTCAGTGCTTTGAGATAATCATGGCATATTTTTTGCGTAATTGAGCTGCATTTCCCTATACTTAGTATATTCTCATGCAAAATCTTTTA
The DNA here is from genome assembly GCA_013400055.1 of Nycticryphes semicollaris. Classification (NCBI taxonomy): domain Eukaryota; kingdom Metazoa; phylum Chordata; class Aves; order Charadriiformes; family Rostratulidae; genus Nycticryphes; species Nycticryphes semicollaris. The sequence goes on along the minus strand of VXBJ01006538.1, from coordinate 119,691 downwards.
TTTGTTCATTATGCTCAACCTTACTGAGAAACACTGCTTGCTGTAACTGTAGCGCTAAAAACCAGAAAGTCAAATGGTGCCAATTATAGCCTGGCATGATCCAAAGTCCTACAGTATTTTCTTATACAGCATGAAGAAGTTATTTTAATAGTTTGGATAACATTATGATAATCAGATAAATTGTGACAAAATTTCCACATTGCAATCTATAGTCTCATTCCTCTACATAGAGCCACCAATGTATAACAGTATAATTGTTTATTCAATTACTTAGCTTGGTATAATCGTGACTTCAGCTAATCAGTGATTTTCATTTAAATTCACAAGAAGATACATTAAAAGCTCCAGAGTTTATTATTCAGTAAAATAAGCTACATCTGTCAATCTGATTTCCATTTTTGATGCATCAGGGAGAGACTCTACACACTGGGCAGCAATCCAAACCAACTTCTGCACCTTTAGTTAGGTGACAAAATTAATCTAGCACCATCAAGCCACTTAAAGGTAAAATAAACTGCTATTTCATTAAACTGAGGAGGAAAAAATGAAAAACATAAGGAGAGATTTTTACCATGGCTTAGAAGAAACTGTCAGATCAACTACATTACAAAATAACAGGAAGTGTAAATGCAATGATTTTACCTATATTATCAATTAATCTTTTTGTATTTAAAACTTTTAGCCTGTTTCCCTGTCAGCTGCAGGCTTCTTTGAAAAATAAATATCAATGAATAAAATATGAAAGCAAAGGAAAGAAATTCTTGTGATGGATGCCATCATCACTAACATTAGAATAATTTGTTAAGGATTTTTAAAAATTCCTCACAACATTACCGGTCTCCTTTTAAGCTATTCTTTATTATTACTGTTACTACTTTTATGTAACTAATTGGTTTTTTTCCATGCAACTGTGTAACTAGTTGGTGTTTAGTTGTAGCTCTCAGAGAAGCAAAATGAAAGAGTGCTGTGTGGTAAAGTTAATCACAGGTACACCAGACTCTCAGAACCTGCCAACTGGTAAATTTCTTTCAAATTGGATCCTATGCAAGAATTATTTATTCTACTGCTTTAATGCATAACATTCATCCCTCTTTAAGTTTCATACATCATACGTTTATGTCTCTGCAAGGATGTCTAAACTTATTTTTTACCAAAGGAAGGAAAAAAAAAAAAAAAAAAAGACTGAAAATTATTCACTTAATTAGCATGGCAGGCAAACACAAACAGTAAGTAAATTTCAGTGCAGCATTGCTTCGTGTTTGATTTTCTACCATCAAAGATTAATTAACTTATAGCTGAGGTAAGATGCATCTATTAGGTTAAACAAAGAAATAGAAAATAATGACAGCAGCATAAGCCATTTTGACACAACTTGTAATTGTCTTTCTTCATGGGGAATAGGAATGTTGTAAAGTGCAGTTCTAAAAACAGTATGTTTTTTTTTTCTCTTCTTTAAGCTTGAACACAAGGAATTAAAGAAAAATTCTCCACAAAGTATTTGCAAAAAATGCCATGTGTATATAGTTTTGTGCACGTGTATTTATACATACACACACAGACAAGGCCATATATGAATCTGAGGGATTCAGTCTGTTTCTTCAAGGTGATGTGGGTGCTCTAAAGGCTGAGAAGAGTAAGGTATCTTATGCTGCTATTACACACAAGTTTCAAATATTAGATTATTGGGCTGACTGTGCTATCCATTTGTTTTCTTGCCAACAGTCTGTTTTTCATAACAATCTAATCTGTTAAGCATATTGGTCAGTTTCTCAGGAATTGGAAAGAAGTCTCGTATTTCTTGAAAATGAGCCGCTATATTGATGATAAAGATACAAATTACTGAGGTCAGCGAGTAAAAGGCAGGATGAACTCAGATATTCAATACTTTGCTAGGAAATTACTAGCCACAGTTTCTTTCTTGCACGTAGTGTTTCATGAGAACTAGGTTATATTATTTTTCTACTGGAATATAGTTCCACTGTCCGAAACACCAGATCACATTTGACTTTCCTACTTTGAAAAACTTTCTGTAAGTGAACTCCTGTAACCAGTGAAGAATAGATTGTGCTCAAATCATATTTCACTTTGTTTTAAATTATGGTTCTGTATTTCTCAGAGTAAACTCTAAAAACCTTTGTTTTCATTGATCTTGTAGGTCATGGCATAGCATGGCTGCAGTATACATAGGGTCAAGGACCATATACTAACATAGCACATAAAATTCCTTTTATCATTGGATGTAAGATTTAAGAAGGCAGTATTTCTAAGTTTAATTCAAACGCTATCTCTATGAACAAGTAAGCTATTCAGTAACAAAGAGCTATTGTAAGAACCAGCTTCGCTCTTGACAATTTAAAAAGCCCTACACAGATAATGTAGTAGCCAACAGCAATAGAAGAAGTAGAATATTTCAGAGAGAATCCCCCAGGTATATTTACCTACATGATTCAAATTCAGCATCAGACTTCATTTTTCACCAGTCCAGTCTCATTTAGTCACTTGAAAATTGAACATGTGATAATCAGCTTCTTGTTACTTTTCTGTCTGTTCCTCATGATGCCAACAAACCTGCAGGCAGGGACAGAGGAAACTCTCCCATAATTGTCCTGTGAGATGTACGTGCTCTCATACTTTATGATCTGTATTTATTCTTCTGCATTAGCTGTCAACTTCTGTTCAATTAATGGGACAATTCAAATAGCTTTGCTGTACGCACCTTTTAAAGCTGCTTCAAGAGTAGGTACCTGTCTCCACAAACAGTTGCATATGTTTGATGGGTTTTTGAGCAACCTAGCCTAGTGGAAGGTGTCTCTGCCCATGGCAGGGGGACTGGAACTAGTTGTTCTTTAAGGTCACTTCTAATGCTAACCATTCAATGATTCTACGATAAGTAAAGAAAGCTGAAAAATTATCTAAAGTGGTTCAAGGCTGTTGACACAAGGACTTGAGTTATAACATATAATTTGGTGGATTTAAATCACCAAAAGCTCAGGAATATTTAGGTTAAGGCCTTCCTATATTTAGACTTCATTTAATGTTACCTTATGAACAGAGTTGACCCCATCTGGAATATTGTGTCCAGTTCTGGGCACCTCAGTTCCAGAGGGACAGGGAACTGGAGAGAGTCCAGCGTAGAGCCACAAAGATGATTAAGGGAGTGGAGCATCTCCCATATGAGGAAAGGCTGAGGGAGCTGGGTCTCTTCAGCTTGGAGAAGAGGAGACTGAGGGGTGACCTCATTAATGTTTATAAATATGTAAAGGGTGAGTGTCAGGACAATGGAGCCAGGCTCTTCTCAGTGACAGGCAGTGATAGGACAAGGGGCAATGGGTACAAGTTGGAACACAAGAGGTTCCACTTAAATATGAGGAAAAACTTTTTCACAGTGAGGGTAACAGAACACTGGAACGGGCTGCCCAGAGAGGTGGTGGAGTCTCCTTCTCTGGAGACATTCAACACCCATCTGGACACGTTCCTGTGTGACCTGCTCTAGGTGTTCCTGCTCTGGCAGGCAGATTGGACTAGATGATCTTTAAAGGTCCCTTCCAATCCCTGATATTCTGTGATTCTGTGATTCTGTGAGTTGCACAGTGCCTGACAGATTCTCCATCTGAGATATGTCATGGAGCAACTGACTGCTTTATCTTTCCTGCCTTACAAGCATATGCAATTGAGATAGTGTTTGAAAATGTTCTGTAACTGAAAAGTATTTCTTTATGCAGATGTGAAATTGGAACAATATTTTTTTTTCTGTTTACAACAATTTGAAATATTGATACCAACAAATTGTGTTTTAACTGCTGGTCTGCTATCATCAAGGTCCAGGTTGTCAGATTTTAGGAAATGATCTAAGGTCAGCAGCTAATTTGCTTTGTTGATAAAATGGAGTTGGGGACTCTTTCAAAACATAGCAGGACTCTAAAAATATTAATATTTTGTTCCAGGAAATAACATATAAGAGAAGATAAGAATTACCATACTGGGATGAGTCAATCACTCACTACAGCACCAGCCTACAACTAAGTATGTCTATTCTCATATGTTTTACATGACATGAAAAAACATTATGCTTAACCAAATGGTATGAGGAATGAAATATGTTCTTAGGGTAAACAGACCTACTGGAAACCTTCTGTGATTGTTCCACATATCAGTTTTGAAGTAGGATTGATATTTCTGAATATTGCAAAGTTTTAGTCAAAACAATAAAACTCCAACTGAGGATGAAGTAAGTGTTAATGAAATGCATAAGTTATAGACCAACATTTGCCAACTTATTATCCCATTAATAGAGATATTTCATAACTAATTTCACATCAGTGTAGGGGGCTCTGCCTGTGCTAAATTAGAAATTGTGGAAAAAAATGGATTTTGTAGAGATACACATTTCTTCCCTACACAAAAAATAGTAATTTTTTGTGATTTTTTTTTAAACAACATAAACTTGGTTCATTTTAGGTGGGCTTTATATGATTTTTATTGACCTTCATATTTTAAAATTCTGTAAATCTGACATTGTGTAATTTTTCTATAATTTATGAACTTTAGAAATTAAGGAAAGTTACAAGGTGCAAATTTTTTGGTCTCCTCAGTCTGTATCTTCTCTAAAGTTGGAGAAAATTTTTCACCCAATTGATACAAAATCTATCCAAGAAAACCAAAACCAAACCAGGATCCAACCAGTCAAACAAAACCAAACAAAATACTTTTGGAAAATCCCCCTCGGTCACTATATATAAAGTTGGAGATGATGCATCAGCGTTTTTTTTTTTTTTTAAATTGTTATATATATATATGCCTCAATTACTTTAATAAGAGATAGGACTCTTCATTGTTACACTCTTTTATAAGGCCTATTGGATACCTTCCTTTAGTCATCTAATCCACTGAAAAATTTGGCCTTCCTACATTCTTTACTTGCTCTCTTTCTGTTGCAGGCAAAAAGTCTTAACTATTTTTATAGAGTTAATTGTTAGGTTAGTGAGAAGAAGTAGCTAATTTTTTTAGAAAATCTGAATACCTGTATATCCAAACCTAGATAAGGACACAGAAAAAAATAATCCTATTTTTAATTCACTTAGTAGTTACAGAAATACAGAACAGAAAATAATTATGAGAGGCTGTAGTCTGTGTAGTCTGTTCTAGTGCAGGTCCAATTATATTACCAGCCTTGACAACAAGTGTTTCTCACTTGTGTTAAAATTTCAGGTGATGAAGACATTGTAGGCTTTCTAGGCATTCCATCAAAGTGTATTATTACCTTTAGCATTAGACTTTTTTTACCTACTACCTAGACTAAACCTGCATTGTTCCATCTCAAATCCATTGTTCTGATATTATTCACATAGAGCATAGAGAACATATGATGTTCTTTTGATTTACAGCTATCTTTTATGTATTTGAAGATTTAACGTTTTCCTTACATCTTCTCCTCTAGTCTACATTAGTTCTCATATTCCCTATGTTTTCTAAAAGTCTGAACAATCCCATTGCTCTCCTCCAGACAATTCATCCACATATTTTAAATATTTACCAGCTGATTTCTTACCACAGCTGCAAGAGTGCAAGAAATGCTTACAGACATGGGTTTCACTGTGGAAATGTGTCTTTATTGCAAGAAAAAACATAACTGTATATTATCCAGTAGTATAAATTAAGCAAAATGGTTTATACCGCCTTAGTTCTTGTTTTCCTTTTTTTCCCTCATTTTCCAGTTTTTGATTTTTCCACATTCACAATGAGTTCCTCTTTAGTAAAAGATGATGGAAGGTGAGCTGAAGCTGTGTGATGACAGATGGCTTCTTGTAATACTTCACAGAATGGGGAAGTAAAAATATGTTATTAAGCGGCAGAAGGAAGGATGGGAAGAAAGAATTTCAGGGTAATGAAAGGGTTCTCCCTTGCTTCCAGGGTCATGATGGAGCCCAAGCTGGATCCCTCCCTATGGAGCACTAGTTCCATGTTCATCCCTTATTACTGCTACAGTTGTAAAACTTACTGCTGTCTAACTTACCTGTCCATCAGGTTCCTACCTGTATGATTTTGATGAAGTACTCCTTTCTTAGCTCAGCTCTTTACCTGTCTCCTCACAGATCTCCCAAGAGATACCAGTGTTACTTTCCTCAAGGGAATTCATCCTCTGCCTAGCCTACTTTGGCAAGGAAATCTATAAGGGACATCAGTATATCCACCTTTTCCATGATTAAAAACACCTTAAAACACTTGTTCATTCCCTCATCTCTATGCCTACATCAAAAAAATCCCAATTTAATTTTGAGATACTTATTTATTTGTTTTTACTCCTGGAGAGGGAAGCATAGAAGAAGAAAGGAGGGGGGATCCAGAGTGTAATTATATTTTGCAGTAGTAACTATATTCTGTGTGCCAGTTTGGGTAACTTGGCTACAAAATCTGAGAAATACCCCAAACTGTTTCATTTGCTAATGAGACAAACTGCATAGCTGCTGATAAATCTGTATTGGGTGATTTATTTAATTTTAAAGCAAGCTATCTAACTGGAGTCACATGTTCCCGTTCTGGTAGTTGAGGTAATTTGACTTCTGAATGAAGCTAAGAAGCTAATGGATATGAATTAAGAAACAGTTGTTTATTTAAAGATTGATTGACAGAGGGTCAGGAGATAGATGTGATGTGATTTAGATCACCTGTTGTTTTCCAGCATCAGCTGAAGAAGCCTCTCAGAGATCATCCCAAGGTCACAGTACCTGCAAAAGCTGTGAGGACCCCAGAATTGATAGCAAAAAGATTGCAACAACATGAAATAATAACACTTCTTTCGGTCTGGATATTCCCAAAACCACTCAATAATTCTTATGGCAACCTTTCATACAACTTCTCTGTCAGAAGTTAGGAAGGGATGTGCTTGTGTGTACATATGCAGAAAATATAGACATACAAAACTCATAGAGAAACCTTACAGTTTAATGTAACTGAAAGGAAAAGAGAGTGGGAGCTTTTACAATGACCACTAGTTTTGCTGCCTTGATGTTTTTCTTCTTTAAAGTTACTCAGAAAGATTCCCAGCGCTGGCTCAAGACCTCTCAGCAACACAGACAAAATTAAATTTTGCAGCTCCATGGGTGAGAATCTGAGAAGGGCTGGAGCAGGAACAGAGCCACAGGGGAGCTGCAGTGAGATCAGCTGCTTGCTCTTGCTCCTGCTGCCTGGCAGATGGGAGGCTGTGATCAACAACTGCTCCCGTACCAGCAGCCACCATCACTGCCTTCCCACTTTCCAGAACTCTGACATAGGTAAATCATGTATTGAGGTCATGAACATCATTTCTATATTCACTTTGCTTCTGCCAGAAGCCACCTCTCTCTATGCATTTTTGTTACATATTTGTTTTCTACACCCAAGGGTAACTCTAACTTATGAATGCTCTTAAAAAGAACCATTTATGGAACACTATTATGAAGTACAGTATCGGTTGTGTTCTTTCATGAATTTAATAAAAACTTCTAACTAGTAGCTTTCTATTAGTCATTTCAATTATCAGAACTGTATTCTGTCTTAGAAGCTGAATGAGGAAATGCACAAAAGTATTCAGTTCCATATGTTTCTAGAAAAAATATAGAATGAATGATTACTTTATCATTTGTTTCAGCAAGCAGCTAAATTTAAATATGATTCTCCCCTAGCAAGTTCACAGACACTGGCCATTTCTGTGCCCTGAGGGTATGTTCTTAAGGAAGTTCTGATTAGAAGTTGAGTTCACTTTCACAAGATGAAGAATGTCTTATTCTTGCATTTTAGATACTTAATCATGTTTTAAATTTGCCATTTACTTGAATCCTTTGTAGCAGCTGAGATGTCCATTACATTTTAGAACACTATTTTTAGTACATATGGTACTACTGATATTAAATATTCCCAAAGACTTTTCAAATATATAGGTACATTTCCATGATACTTAGAGATGCTACCTGTTTTAGTATTTTTTAAGATTGAGTCAACAGAGTCTGATCTATTTCTGTTTGCTTTGCCATCTTCTTCCCTGACCATGTTTAATTGAGTTTAGGGCCAAGGTATTCTGCATACAGCTTTCGTGTAGGAAGAATCTCTTCTTCCTTTAATCTGGTTTTCATTAATAAGGTTTCAAAACTGCCACCAGGAGGTTTCCTTGATCAGAAAACCAACAGTTTCTGCATGCTGGCTCTTAATTGCATGTATTGTTCGAAAGCTATTTCATATGAATAGACTGCTTTTGTTAGTTACAGAGAAGGGGAACACCTGTTGTTTTCAAAGACTTTTAAAAAATTCTGATGAACTATTCCTTAATTCATCACTGACAATTTAATATTGATTGGTTTATTGTATAGCCATTTTAATTTTTAAGTAAATGCATTTATACTTACATGATTTGCCTTTTGGATTCATCTATTTTTCCTAGAAATTAGGCTTGGAATGGAGAAAAGAAAAAAAATTCCCCTAGTCATGCCTATTCAATAGTGATTCAATTATTCAAATCTTTAAAGCTGGACACTGCATTTAAAGGATTACGGAGTTATTATGTTTCTCCTGTGCTTTAGTCAGCTCTAGAAAGCCACCAGTAGCAGAATTTAAAATTATTATTTGTTTTCCAAGTAGTACCCAATGAAAATATGGACATTCACAATACAGGGTTAATGTTTTGGAATGACCCAGTGTCATTCAGAAGTACTGGACTATTTCCAGTTTAATTCTGATTGCTCACCTTCACCAGAGACTATATATTTAAAAAAGCTAGACAACGAATAAGCACACATCAGTATACTGGAAACAAGAAAGTGAAAGAGTATTTGAGTTAGGTAACACAGAATTAGGAAAAGAATAGTTCAAAAATGTGTGTTTTACATCTATCACAGAAACCTACTGGAGATTGCAAAATCATTATTTGAAGTTTACATGTGTTGAATTACAGTGTTTCTTTTGATGTTTTTGTTTTCCAATAGCTTTTTTTCCCCTCCCCAAAGATGTTCATCATGTATATATATTTGTTATGCTAGAGATTAATAGTACTAGTATTCACCACCTGGGAGAGGCCTTCATTTACCGCCATTCCATCAATTTTTCTGTTTTCTGTGACCTCATTATAAGCCATAACTTATCATGATATCTTTATGCTGTGGGTAGAAGAGTGGAACAGGTCCCTTTGAAACTAATTTTGATTTTGTGTTTTATTTCCTTTCTTCAGCATAGACAAAATATCAATGTGGTAATCATTTTTGGACACATATGGTTAAATTCTAACTAATAAACCTTTGCCTATAACTTCACAGGAGGGAAGATATGGAACTTGTCTTCCATGACATACACAGGTTAGCTCTTAGGGCATACTGATGGATTCAAAAGCAGAACTTCTACATCAAGGTTCTAAAAGTCTTAACTGAGCAGCATAATTCAAAATTTATTTCTGGAAAGAATATTAATATATTGTTAAATGCATAATGTTCTGTATCATGCTCTTTGTCTTCCTGATTCTGAAACTAGGCAAATAGCATATGGAAATCAGATAAGATAACTCCTTTATCAAGACTACATTTACAGTGTGTATGATTAAAGCACTCTTAAAATATATTGCTGTTTTCCATTCTTGATCTTATTTCCTTGCTTTCTACTTAAAAAAAAAAAAAAATATAAATTCATGTCCTGAGAAACATAAGTATAAAATCAACTAGCCAAGACAATTCCACTTATGCAATACAGTCAGAAGTCCATGAACAGAAAGGTAAGTTAAAAGCAAGAGACTTAAACAGATGGATCTTTATAAAAATTAGTGAGCAATTGGCATGCCTGTGGTTTGCTAGAAGCTAGCTGAAAGTAAGAAAACATCAGAAACAGAAGCTGTAATTTCTTTAATTTTATTCTGCTTTTTTATTCTCCTTTTTTTTTTTTTTCAAAATTATTTTTCTTAAAGGAAGCAGGATTAAAATCCATCATCAAAAAGAACAGAAGATGTCCATCTTACTTTCTCCAAAAAAAGACAGTTAAAATTTTCTTTCTAGTGTCCAAGATTGGGAATGTTTTTCTTCCTTTAAAAGTGTTTATGAGACTAAAAGAAAACGCAATACAAGAAAACATGCATTGAAAGTCTTAATTAATCAAGTTTCACACAGAATCACAGAATATCAGGGATTGGAAGGGACCTTGAAAGATCATCTAGTCCATCCCCCTGCCAGAGCTGGAACACCTAGATCAGGTCGCACAGGTCAAGTGATGTAACAGATTTCTTTCCTTTCTCTCCAAGCTTAATAGAAGGTTTCTTTTATGGAAGCCTGTTAGCAGAAGCAAACCACTATTAACCTAACACAAAACCTTAGGTCACACTTAGAATTTTATTGTAAGTAATAGTAAAATTATCAACAATTTTTAAATGGTGTCCAAGAATATTTTTATATTTCCTGCTTCACTTCTCTGAAAGTTAAATATTCACACACAAGAAGGTAATTTAAATACTGTGACAATTTATCTAAATAAGAGAGCAAAATCTGGAAGATTTTCTTCAGATTAATTCTTCACTATTATGAAGCTACACGTTTCCTCTTTTGGAAAAAAAACAAAGCAAAACACAACAAAAAACACCAAAAAGACCCAATCAAAACAAAAAAATAACCCAGAAAGAATAACCCTCTGCAGCTTTCTGAGCTTTCCAAGGTCCACAGTTTTGAGTTATCAACATATGACACTTCAGCCTTGTGCCGCAATAACTCTCTCACCCTGTAAGCTCTGAATTTGCAAAAGATGTAGTATACTACCAAGCAATGCTACCTCTACCTTCCCTTTGCTGTAGAGCTTTTTATCACTAATACAGAAAACAAAAAAAAAGTCTCTAGCCAAGAAAAACACTTCATAACCATTGCAGTGCTAGTTATGACCTTGTTCACCAACTAACTGTACGAATAAACACACATAAAAGTTTTGTCAGAATGCAGCATGAACACTGATGACATGAAAGCAATGACAAACTGTGACCACCTTGCATCTCCTGTGCCATGCTCATGATAAAGTACGCAATTCATAGGATCTATTTAATGGTAGTGGTGGAAATCATGCAGACGAAAGCTTGCTTTCCTTTAAAAAAACCAAACCAAAACAGTCCCATTGCAGTTGTGGTTGGGTGATGGGTACACCGACAACTTGCAAAAATGTATACTAGAACACACTGTAACCAAAAAAAACCAACTCTGAACATCAGTGTTAAGAACGTTTTTTGCAAATCCTTTCCCATTGAATTCTCAAAAATAATAAGCACACAAAAACATGAAGACAGAAAAAAGTTTGACTCACCAAAAAGAATGAATTGTAGGTCACTAATACTGCAACTGATTTTAATAACTTTAAACTGTTCAGCAAAACTAGTCTGTATTTTCAATACAAATACAGCCTGTGGATAGTGTTTTTCTTATCAAGTTATTTGTAGGTATAAAACTATTAGAAGTAACCACTTCAGTTCTTGTGGTTTATTCAGTTACTTTTATGCTCTTCATTCTGACATCAGTTAAAAATAGAGCAGCATGGCACAATTCTGATGACAGTTAACAATGGTAAAATAGTTAAGTTGCCTTCAGCTGACTCTTTTGAAATACAGACTCTCCTTGATGTTTGTGTCTAGTGGTTTTCTACCCCTGGAACAGCTGATGATATGTGGTAGCTGACATTACAGTGCACTGAATTATTTCCCTTGCAGTGGCTGATTCTGAAGAGTTTTATACTCTTAAAGTGCTACACTGAAGTGAAGAGAAGCATTATCAATCATTACAATCATCTTGCATTTTAAAATACTTAGAGAGTGGAAAAACACTGGGATTGAGCAAATAATTCATACTCAATCATCTCGTGAAAAAAAATTTAGTGTTGGTTTTGTTTTGTTTTTTTTTTCCTCCTTGTGATATGAACATGAAAAGACTATAAATGCTTTGAATATCTTGGACAAATATATTGTTCAAGCCTGTCTTGCTCATAAGTCACAGTATTCTGCAAGTGTTCAATGGTGGGGCAAATATTTCACTGCAATCCGTGGAGTGACGGTGGTGGAGCACATATTTCCATGCAAACCAATGGAAAGGCCCTAGGCTGGAGCAGGGGGAAAGTGTGAGGAGGAACGAGTGACAGAGAGGAGCTGTTATGGACTGACTCCAGACTCCCATTCCCCATCCCCCTGCACCTCTTGGACAGGAGAACATAGAGGAGTTGGGAATGAAGGAGTGAAGTTAAGCCTAGTTTAAAAGAAATGGAAGGGAGAGGGGACTGTGATATTTTATTTTTCTCTTGTAGCTTACTACACAACTCTATTTTAATTGGTGATAAATTAAACCAATTTTCCCCCAGTAAAGTTCAGTTTCTTTTGCCCATGATGGTTTTGGAAAGTGATTTACCTACTATGTCTCAATCCACAACATCTTCATATTTTTTTCATTGTTCCAAAAGAGATAGGGGAAAGTACAGGACCATAAGCCTGATATCCATACCCAGAAAAATAACAGGAATTATAATAAAAAATAGAATTCATGTGATGTATTAGGGAAGTGTTACTGTTCTTATAACAAGAAAATCTTTCATTAAAAGCATTTGGGGTATCCAAAATGTGAATAAGCTTTCTTTCTATTCCAAAAATGTTTTGAATATTCTGCTAAAGAAGAGGGTGTTTTTTTTTAAAAAAAAAAACAACAGTGGGTTTGGAGGAAGAGGGGAGCTCCTTGTGAATGAGTAATGGTTTAAAATAATGGAAGCAGAAGAGTAAAAGAAGTTATTAGTTTTTACGTTGAATAAAATTTACCAGTTAACTCTTCAGTGACTTTTGTTAGAATTTGTACTGTTCAATGACTGAATGACCACAAAAGTCCTCTGGAAATGGCTGTGAATAATGAGATGACACATTTTCCTGATTATATTGAGTTAGTTATTCAGGGAGAATTTTTAGGAATTATTGAAGGCCTTTTTGAAATTATTGACTGGGTAACAGAACAGCAGAGAGAAACCTGTGTAGATTAATATAAAACTATGGAAATGTAGGACACAACATAAGAAAGTTCTTATATAAAATGATTTGTTTCTACCTGACATTTCATAGCAGAATATTGGATCTTTGATAAATATTTCAATAATAATGCTATCTCAGTGTTCAGTAATAGAAAAACAGACTAAACATTAAGAATTAGTATAAAGGGAGGAAAGAACAAAGTTATACTTGTGTATAAATTTGTATTTCAGTCACATATTGGGTAATGTGTGCTGCTTTTGTGCTTTCAAAAAGAGAGATAAACAAAATGAAATGTTTCAAGATGGACAATAAGAGTAATGAGACATTTGAAGTTGCTTCTATACAAAAAAATGGAAAAGTAACTCAGGCCTCTTCAGCCTGGAAAGGCTGAAGACATAAAAGAGGTATATAAACTTATGAAAGTCACAGGTAGAGTATATAAACATCACCTTCACTATCTCTTTTCTGTACAGGCATTAGGAGGCATGAAATAAACCTGGTAGAAATTTGATTCTAAACAAAATTGTATGGTACTTCATTGATGGGTAAATATTCTCTGGAACTCCTTAGCAGACGTTATCATGGATGCTACCATTTTATATGAGCTCAAACAAGGCAATTGCTGTAAAGAAAATCCCTCAAGGACTATTACAGAAAGCACACCTGACTCAGGAGGTTCCTGAACTGAGAGAAGATGAATGTTGAAAGAATATTAAAGTAACATGTATGTTTGTCCTGTCTTAGAGTCTTCAGGCATCTGCTTTTGGCCACTGTTGGAAACAGATGGTTGGACTTGACAGGCCTTTAGTGTAACTCCAACTAGATGATCTTACATGCTGTCAAAAAAGCACAAATGAACCAAAAACCTGCCCCTGCAGGGGGCATATTCACAAACATACCAGGTTTCTTCTTTGAAAGAAATATCTTACAGGCTTCCCACAGCCTTGCTAGAACAGGAAGAGGCGTAAAAAAGAATAAACAGAATATTATGGGATATTGTCTGCCTCTTTTGGACTCTGATCTAATTCTGAGTGAAGTCACAAAGGATCCTTCCATTCATTTCAGTGAATATTGGTCTTTCCAGTGGAAAGGTAAGTCCAGACTGAACAAAAAATCTGTTTACAGAATGTAATACTATAGAGATGCATTTACTTGCAGAAGATGTTAACAGCAGCCTGTACTTACAGTATTCTCCAAGTACAACAAATGTGTTAATGTATTAATGACTTACACTGAGTATAATACATACAGAAGGAGCTGCAAGCAAAAACATCCTTTTTTGATCCTCTTCTCTGGCAATATACAGTAGACATGGTAAGCAACTCTCTGCATGCTGCTTACAGTAGTCATCTTGCACTTGATTTTCAGTTTACTACTAGATTGAGCCATTAGCAGCTCTCAGTGCTTGAGACATAGCTGTATCTGCATGTGCATTTGTACAGCACTTAGGAATTATCAGTTCCTAATAAAAACATTTACATTTCTTGTAAGGGCATATGACTTATCTTATCCTAGAAATGCATTTAGTTTTAGTTGACATAAAAGCACTGAGAAGGTTACCAAAGCCAGAGTACTAATGTACAAACTAAAAACAAGAAACAAAACCTCTTATTTTAATTCAGGCTTTCAGTATGTATTCCTCCACTTTTATATAACCATTTAGATGATAGTTTATGTAGTCTTTGCAAAATAATATGACAACTGTTAACACAAAATTTGACTATTGATTTAGAATATTACAAATTAAATGCTTGTATATTATGTGTATAAATTAGCAGCAAGACAGCTGGATGGAAAATATAGAAACTTCTCTCATAGCTCAATATATCTTGCCATATAATTATGAAGTCACAGGAGAAGGAAGAATATTTTTAAGCAGTTATTATAGATGTTGATTTATCTGCAAGTAAAGTATGCTTTGGGATATTTGTTAAAGTACTTGGTCAATTCTTAAGGCATGGGTTTAAAGAATAGCTGAAGGATTAGCAGTGCTTTTCCTAAGAAATATAAATTCATTTTTCTGAATCCATTTGTGCTTTTTTTCTGCTACAGTCTTAAGCCCTGAATATGAGCTTCTTATGATTTTTTTTAGCTTAATACTTATTCTAGGACTCTTAGTTCCCTTATGTTATCCAGTATCAAAACTAATGATAGAAAAAAGAATCTGCAGAAAGAGGAGAAAAGTTGCTATTTAAATGCAAGTTTATTATGTACTTGAGTATTTTCCACTGAAGGAAAAAAAAGCAACATAGGAACTGATGTTTCTGAGAGAAATGCTAACTGCTTCCTCAGTTTCTTTTGTGCATTGACTAATCTAACACTACTGCTGGAGCAGACTACAAGCTGGAAATAGATCTCCTATGCCGGGCTGCCATTTTTTTTTCCTGTGTCTTTAGTAATTTCATAGAATCGTAGAATGATTAGAGTTCTAACTCCAGCCCCCCCTGCCATGTGCAGGGACACCTTCCACTAGACTAAGATGATCAAAGCCCCCAAACTAACATATTTAATATCACCACCAATATTTACCACTGTCAGCGCTGTATACACCAAAAATTCTTTGCAAGGCAGTCCAGAAGGGCAAAGGAGTCCAGGAAGGCTGGACATATTTCTAAATAAAAACTAAACTCATTTTCAAAGTGTCTAGTGATTGCAATCCAATTAATTTCCATTAAATCAGCTGTGCCAAGTGCTTCTGAAAATTTGTTTGTGATTGGTCGTTTTGTTTTTTTTAGGCTGATAGTGTTAGGAATTCAGATGTTTAACATTGACAATAATCCACAATATTTGTCCAGTCTTTCATAACAAATCACCTTCTCACCTGTTCTTGTCTAATGATAAAATATCTATGTGTGCATGTATGAATACAATGAAGGAGAAGCAGAGAAAGAAATTGGTCTGTAAATCTCATTAATTCGGTGATTAGCACAAAAAGAAATTATCCACGTGCTGAAGCACAACATTATTCTCTTACAGAAGGACAGAAAGGGTGAGCTGATGTTTGGTATGCAGTATGTTAAGTCCATTTTAACAAGTGAAGTGTGTAACCTTACTCAAAATTTCTTATGTGGAAAAGATCTGCAGCATGGTGACATTACTCGTCTTTTATCTTGTTCAGTTCATAGGCATTGACACATCAACAATTCCATCCTCTACCTTTTTATTATATTAAAAATAATAGAAAAAAATTATTTCAACAATAAGCTCAAGCTTTTCCTTGTGGAATACCATTTTAAATGGGTGAGTAGTTACTGTGTTAGATAAATGTCAGTAAATCGACAAGTCTTATACCTCCTTCAGATTGTTCCCAGAGCATTTAACAGTGTTACAGGTGTGTATCCCTGAAAATAGTACTTAAATGAAAACAGAGATTGCAGTCTTAATTGTCAGTATTTTGATAGAGCTTCTTTTATTATTTTTTTTTATTTACTATCAGTCTTATTTTTTGTTTCTTTCAACTGTTGCAATTTAAAAGCATGTTGAGCCAATATTTCAAGGATTACATAAACCTCAGCAAATTATTTTCTGCAGTGATACAGAGCTAATCATCTGCTGGTCTAGGTAGAGTATATGGTTGGTCTATACACAAGATGTAGACAGGGCTGCTTTCAAATCTGTTGGTTTTTTTTTTTTTTTTAATTGAAAGCCCAAATAAGAATGGATTAAGAAAACAGGAAGACTTATAGACAAAGACTATCAATAGTGGCTGCCATGGTTTCCCTAGTTGCTATATCAGCAGAAGTGGGTGGCAACTTCAGCTGAAATACTGGAGGGAACCTCGAGTTGATTCCTTAGCAGGGGCTGTGAGGCAGAGCATCCTGGCATCCATGTGTTCAGATGGCAACACATCAGGGATCCCAGGAGCAGGCGTCCCTGCTGGGAATAGTTGCCACAGCTGTGAAAGCCAAAAATCCCAGATGGCCATGTGAAGACCAGGGAAATCATGATGCATCCTGGCAGGGGTATTTTGAGTGGTGATTGCAATACCCTTCTCTGCTGTGGCTTGCAGCCATGGGGCAATCTGCTCTGAGTGCCATGGAAAGATGCACATCAGCCAAGGTAGCAGCTGCACCAACATAGGCAGCAAGATCCAAGTAAATATCTGACAGGGACAAAGGTTTTTACATATACCATATTAGGGGAATGATGTACTGACTATGAGGAAAAGATGAGTGACGCTCTTCAGTTTAGCAGCCACTTCAGTGGTAGCAGCAACAGCTTTCCTGTGTGAATCTGAAGCAGCACTTGCCTCCTGTTGCATGGTTATTAGAAGAGAACTGTCCACTTACTAATGATTAAAGACGTTTGTGTGTGAAGGTTAATATATAGCAGATTCAATGTGAATGAGCTGTGGCCATTACCAAACATCACTCAGAAAAGTGTACCTTATTAAGTAAGTCTAGATATTTCAAACTGTACATAGAAAAATACTTATCATATTTCCACAGGAAATCTGAATTCAACAAAAATGCATGAGACTGCAGGGACAAAGTGATTACAATAATTAACAAATAGGGAGCTGAAAATCTTCCCTCTGAAGCTGATACCTAAGGAGTGAATTAGGTGATTCTCTCTTGAAACCTTTTTCTCTTACGTACTTCCCCTCATCTTCCTCCCAATAAACATCTCTGTAATTTCCCTTGAAAACTACAGCAATAAATCTTCATTCATGTGTTACTAGAGAACTGGTTTTATTTTAATATAGAAGACCTTAATTCTCACAGACAGTAATCCTTTAACCAGAATTGGGCAATGGACTATGACAGATTAGGTCATGACATAGATAGCAAAGTTGTCCTGATCGACTATTTAATTAAATCCTTGTTTGCTGCAGAATACAGGACTGATGAGGTGAAATAATCTCTTAACTCCTGAATGGAAGTAAGAAATGGGGAAAGGAGAGTGGAAATCCTTTCAGGAGAGTAAGAAGTTGAGGTTTCATAGAGAAACACGTTTGTAGAAGTCAAGCTTTCCAATAAAATATATAACTTTGGGACTTTGATCTTAGACACGGAAGCAGAGAGGTAAGAGATCTCAGTTGGGAGCAGGACACCAGTGACAAACAGACATAACTGCAAGATCTGGAGGTGTGGAATAAATTTCAAAAGAAATGTTCAGAGTTTCTACGAAGAAGGTGTTAAAAGTTACGTGAACTATCCATAGGTAGTTATGAACCTGGAATTCACAAAGGTCGCAAATTTCTTGGAAAAGTTGGGACAAGTTAGTTAACTACTGGGATTGTATTTTATATGTAATATGTGAGCAATAGGCAGGCAGGAAATTAACAACGAAGGCCTCACTAGACTGTAAGTTCGTAAAGATTTTCAAGTCTCACTGTTTCTGCTTCGGTGTTGTGTACATACAAGACCAGACTGGAAAGGCAGATACCAAATCTGTTTTTCAGGAAGAGTGATTCAGGAAAATTGGTTCANTTTTTTTTTTTTTTAGAGCAAAAATGGAACATATTTTATATACGGAACCAGGAATTTGCAATTATTCCAGTACGGGTTCCATCGGTCTAAGACTTAACCTAGCTAATTTAATTACTAAAGAAAATCTTCATTAACAATACAGCTAATTTTTTTTCTAATTTTATTTTCTTTGCCAGACTACACATCCCATCACCAATGACTCCAGGGCAATACCCATATGCCTATGGAGCTTAAGATGACATTAATGTTAATAAAGATCCAGGTATTGTTTGCACTAAAGATGGTCTTACTTGAAAGAGTTCCTGAAATGTTGAGAACAGGAAGGGCTGTGATCCAGATGAAATCCTATTCTGACTGAAGATTATGTAAGGTACAGCAAAGCGGCAATAGTCAGTACAAGGAAGCTGATGGCCTTCAAGGTTTTGATGTTACTTTCAATTTCCATTACCCCATTGTGTAGTACTGCTAGGGAGAGCATAAGAAAGTTGAGACAGGTGCTCAGTTTTATGAAATCCCCTGAATGTTAGGGTTATTGATGATACTGACAGCTTTAGAAGAGACACTGTCTTTCACTCAGTGTTTCCAGTGGTTTCACCAACAAAGTGCTGGTCTTCACCATAATAGGCATTGAGTACAGGGCAGAAAGCATTGTTTTGCCTTTATGTAAAACCTTAATATGACCATATCTCAAGTTCTGCATACAGTTTTGGTCTCTGCATCTCAGGAAACTGCAGATAATCCTGAAAATCAAGAGCAATAGTAGTAACTCTACTCAGACTGCAAAATAGAGCATGCTTTTCCTCAGCCATGAATGTGTATAGTAGTCAAGACGGAGAGTATCCACGTGTGAGAGGGAGGTTATGTAATGCTAGTCCCTATCTTGACATTACTGGTGTTTATGTTTTGTATAAGAGACCAGAACTTTTACTTATACTAAAGTCAGGTATAAAAACTAAGTGGGAAATTATTTTTCTACAATAACTAATATTGCATTTGCTTTTAAAGATAAATTTTGGACAATTTTTAGTTGATTCTATCAGAAACAGGAATTCAGGCATCTTTTATTACAGATGAAAATCAAAACATGATAACACAAATAAAGTAATCAAGAAAAATAATTCAGAATACTGATAAACTGCACCAATTTTTCAACTGTCATTTAGATAGATGAAAATTAATTTCGTTTTATTATTGTTTAATGAGATTCTACAGCTTAGTGCCTCAAATCACTTCTTTTATCTCTTCCTGGAGATTCTCAGTTAGAGCCTAGGCACACAAATATTTCAGTTGGTATTTGGCATAACTGAGACGTAAGAGCTTCAGATAGAAAATGACAAGAATGGCAGGAATAAAATAGTCAGGTTGTGTGCAGCAAACTTCTAAATATGGTGGAATAAAAAAAATCTAAAACATTTTTAGATACAGCAGTTTTAGTAATTATAGTATTGTACTTGAAAAATTAAATAGGAAAGCAGCATCCATCTCCAAAGAAGGAATATTGACCCTCTTTGGAAAAGCATGCAAAAAAATACATCTGACAGATTCTACATGTCCATCAACTGCCCATATGAATCTTAAAGAACATAATATCTTCCTCTGCTTCAGCTTTCTATTTATTAGAAATATATTTGGAGGATTCTTTGATATTTATCAATTTAAATACTCGCTGTTCAATAACAATTATGTGCTTTTCTGAATAAACTATATTTTACCTTTCACAGAATCCCAGAATTGTTGAGATTGGAAAAAACCTCTGGTGGCATCAAGTCCAACTGGCCCCTGCTTGAATCAGAGCCAGAGCAAGGTACCGAGAACTGTGACTAGTCCAATTTTTAATATCTCCAAGGATGGAGACACTACAGACTCTCAGGCAACCTGTTCTAGTCTTTGATCATGCTCACAGTAAAACAATATTTTCCTTATGTGTAAATCTAATTTTCCATCTTTCACTTTGTGCACAATGCCTTCTCCTGTCACTGAGCACCACTGAGAACAATCTGCCTCCATTTTCCTTGCCTCTCTCATCGGATGTTTATACATATTGACAATAACCTCCTGAGTCTTCTCTTCTGTAGGCTGAACAGTTCCAGCTCCCTCAGCCTTTCCTCAAATAACAAATGGTCCATTCATTTAATCACTTTTGTGGCCCTTTGCTGGACTTGCTCCAGTTAGTCCACGTCTCTTGTACTGGGAAGTCTAGACCCAGTACTCCAGACATGTCTCACCATGGCTGAACAGTGGGAAAGGTCACCTTCCTTGACCTGCTGACAACACTTTTCCTAGTGCAGCCCAGGGTGCTGTTGGCTTTCTTTGCCATAGAAGTGCATTGCCAGTTCACGGTCAGTTTGTTGTCTACCAGAACCCCCAGGTCTCTCTTTGTCAAGGGGATTTCCAGCTGGTCATCCCCTGGTGTATAGTGGTGCCTGGGTTATTCCTCCCCAGGCGAAAGACTTTGTATTCCCTGTTGCTGGATGTGATGACATTCCTTTTGGACAATTTCTCCAGCCTGTCGACGTCCCTCTGAAAGGCAGCAAACCTATCTGGTCTATCATCCGCTCCTCCCAGTTTTGTATCATTTACACTCCTGCTGCAGGTGTGCTCTGTTCCATTGTCCAAGTCATTAATGAAGATGTTAAACTGTATGGGTCTCAGTGTTCCCCTCTGGGATATTGCACTAGAGACAGCCTCCAGCAGGACTTTTTGCCACTGACAGCAGTCTGAGCCCAGCAGTTCAGCCACCTCCTTTTTCAATCCACCTCATTTCCACTTATCTAGACCTTATTTCATTATTTTGTCTACAAGGAAGTTATGGGACACAGTGTCAAAAGCCTTACTAATGACGAGATAAACAACAGCGCTGCTCTCCCTCATCCACCATGTCAGTCATCTCACTGGGCTGTCAGGTTTGTTAGCCCTTGAAAGTGCTAATAAAGCAGTATATGTATTATTCAGATATGCTCATGGAAAGACTAACTGCATTGAAAAAAATACTTGTATGCTACCTGACAAAAATACTATATAGAGTCAAATGTGATTAGATATACATTAAAAATATATTTTATCCTATAAAGATACATATAAAGAATCCCTCACAGTTGTGATACCAAAAAAAAAAAAAAAGCAAACAAAAAAAACCCTAATCGAAACAAAACTTGCCTCTTACTCATTTAATCTGAAGTTTATTTGTGAAACTTGTTTATTTTGGAGCCAAAACCTGTAATTCCCAGAATGATTATAAACTCACTAAGTATCCTGACACTAATGGATTTACTTCCATAAGTAAATTAGGATGGCAGTATTAAATCCGTTGGGAACTCAGCAATTAAACCAGTACATGCAGTTTACTAGACCAAAGTACTTCATCCAAATCCTATCTGTAAAAAGCATTTCCCCAGTTCTTCACTTACAACCTTCAGAAGATCTTCTTGAATTCTAAGAGGGTCCCAGAAGCTTATTTTTCCCTGTAAATTCAGGTCACCCCACCCACAACACTTTCCTGAAGTGTAGGTGTTGAGTGCTTTCTAGACTTCAGTAAGTAACTTTTCCAGTAGCAAACTTCAGTATGCCCTAGAGTATTAGCTTAACAAAATATGACAACTTTGCTTCATAATAATCCTTTTTATCCGTGTATAGTTTTTATACTCTAACCCACATAACTACATACTCCCACAGCTGTTAAATTTACCTTTGTCAGTCTAATAGGATGGGGTTTTTTTCATCTAAATTGTGTGCTGATGTAAAGCACTGTTGGGATGATGGGGAAGAGAATTCTTTGAATATACATTGTTAATTAAATAATATAATAATTGAAAGTGTTCTAATTAATTTTAGATTTTGTTTTCTTATATCCTTGTTAATGGTTTTGACCCATATTCTGCATCTAGAAAAAGTCACATGGTACCAGGGTAGGTTATATAAGGAATTGGCCTAACTCCTCATTTCTACAAACATAACAGAGAGATACATCACTTTCCAGAGATCACTAGATTACTTATGACAGACTCAGCTTGAATATTGAAAGCGGAAAGAAATTTAGCTTCTATGTGTGTGAGTTGCATTTACAACAAGGGTGAATCAGGTTACAGATCAAAATAAAAAAAAAAAAAAGGGGGGGGGAGGTAAGGAAAAGAGAAGACTTCTTAATCATAAGGATAAGAGAAAGCATTATACAAAAAGACAGAGACATCTAAGTCATTAGTTTTCCTTTAAAGTAGACTGGACAAACATTACTCAGGAATGACTTGCTTTCAATCAAATGTGTCTTTGGCGGGGGAATGAACTTTCTTTTCATTCAAAGACTCCAAACCTCTGAACACTGTGGAGGCAAGGTGAATAATCTTGGTGAAGAAGCTGCCACTCACAGAAAGTTTGTGTAGGCTAGTCAAAACCATCAAAAGTATTATCCAGAAATTGTCCCAAGTTATAGAGCACAGCAAGAACAGAGCTTCTCCAAAGTGTATCAGGTTGAGATGAGAGTTTCTCTGTCAGATCTGTCACAGACTCAGTTAATATGAAATTTTAATTCTGTTAAAATAGCAGTAAATTGAAAAGTACTGTTAATGTATGTGTTTCACTTCACGTAGTGTTGGACTGAATTTTCTTTTAATTTTCTGTTATACTATCAAAATTAATTATATTTAGGGTGTTGCACAATGTGTTAATATTGGGAATCCAGATTGCATCTTTTAATTATTCAAAAAGCTACAATGGATTTAGGCCAGGGCTGTGCATCTCTTAGATTCTAGCAAAACCTGGAGTAAGCCCCACTGAGTGGACATAATCAACATCTACAAATGGTGGTGGTTCATACTACATTGATTTTTTATTTTTTTTATTTCATGTGACAGACAGCAAAGGAGACTTAACTATTATTTTTATAGCAGATTTCCTATTATTTCAGACTTCCTGTGCTTGGATAACATTTTATTCCAGACCAGTCCAGCTTCCTTTGCTTGTTCATGCAGCAAAGTTATATTAATCCTACTGGTAACGTTACAGGCTGTTGCTATGGAAATTAATGTATTATCTCAGAAAAATGACAGATGGGTTGAAGAGGGAACAAGCCCATACTTAAACACTGATCCTTACATGACTAGCTAATCCCTAAACGGATGTCACTTAGGGACTAGCTAATTTCAAAGACTTTAATGAAACCACACGAGTAACCAAAACTGCAGAGGACAAAGGATATGTTAAATATTCTGCTTGGAAAGAGTTAAATTAGCTCTGCTTCATTTCCACTTGTGGCCCACACTGCTTTTCTCTCTACATGTTGCAGACAACCTTTAGCAGGTCAGGAACTATCATGAGGTAGCAGGAATTCAACAATATTGTGTATGTAGTTGACTTTCCTCATCCTCACCCTGTGAATTATTTCATTAAAGAGAGAAGTGATTTCCATGACAAGGCATCAGCAATAAAGTAGCTATCGTTTCCTGATACACTTCCGATTAAAAACCAGAAAACAAGCAAATACTATATGTATTACTTTGTCATCACACAAAGGGATACTTGGCATATTTTCTGCCTTTAATTATAGAATCACAGAATGATATGGGGTTGGAATGGACCTCTGGAGATCATCTAGTCCAACCCCTCTGTTATTGTCCAGTTATTGAGGTTTACTCTTTCTCTTAAATTTAAACAAAAACATTAGGTCTTTTTCCTCATGGCAATGTAAATCAAGCTAAATTATAGAGAATGAAATATATAGCAAGTGGAATTTGCTCAAGAAGACCAAAGTCAGAATGTGCATTAGAAATTCCTCTAGGACACAAGTACCAAGAGACAATGAATAGGGGAAGTAGAATGAGAAATACAGTGTGTTAGATATTTAAAGGAGAGTAGAATGACTGCGGTATGTTACAAACTGACAGGTGATTGTTGATTTTCATTCAATACAGAAAATCTTTTTCTTTCTGAGAAAACAGAAATGGAACAAAAAGGTATTTTTTCTTATTAAACAACACTACATTTGACCATTTTGAATTATTTTTTATTATTTCAGAATCATTTGACTGATTTTATAAATCATGTAACAATGCATTCTTCTTAGATGGTAATTTTGTTTATGTTTCTTGGCTATGAATAATGATATTGCAACAACTGTCAAAAACATATTATTGGTAAATACTAAGGGGAAAAAAAAATCACCTGGCTACAATGCTGGCCAAATGTGGAGAATTAAAAGTATCTTCTCATAATGCTTTGAGTAGCAGCATATGATTACACTACATATGAAGACGTATGAAACTAAATCTGAGTCACATCAGTAAATAATATATTATTATTTCAAGATTATAATAAAAATGTGTGTCAGAACAGGGACTTGATTTAAAATCTTTGGAACTAAAAGCCAATGACTTAAATTATGTTGTAATTTTATTCGCAAAAAAATAACAATTCCACAAGGGTAAGTTATTATTTGAATCTGGGGGGGTCGGGGTAGGGATGGGAAATGCTACTGATATGAAAGTTGGATGTGTCTTTTGCAGGTTATAACAAGAACACCTGCACTGACCCACTCTTTGACCTAAAATTCAGTGAAACAAATGAGCAAAAACCCCACCATCCACATCCCAGAGAAAAGCTGTGCAGTATAACAAACAGGATTAGAAAACATGGGTTGACGGATCATGCCAGACATCTGTTGTGTAACTACACAAATCATGCTCTTTGCTACTTAGCATTTTTATTATTATTATTTTCATGAGAAATTAAGCAAGTGGACATAGAAGACATTAAATTCTGCAGTTTTATTTAAGCATCTGCTAGGGACACAAGTGAATATAACAGAATGACTCCCAATAGACTAATGTTTTTGCTGTTAGGTGAAAGTCACAGATAGGTCAGAGCCATTAGGAACTGATAATAGTGTTGTAATTGAGTAAAAAGCAAAGCTGATGTCCAAAGAACAGTGTAATGGGGAAGGAAATACAAAGTGGATCTAGCCTATCTTTGATGGTCCTTCTATGAATAGAGAATTTCAGTCATTTGCTTCTTATGTAAAGGTTGAAAGACTGTTATGTGGATGAAGGATGACATTAATAATAAAACTTTGATCAGATTTGTAACTTCTCTTTCAAAATAAATGGTAATATTTGGTCCTGACAAAGCAGTTATAATGTGATAACATTAAGAGTTGATTATATACTCTTCTTTCAGGAAGCTAGCATGCAGGTCATTTGAATATGAGATAATATTTTTGATAAGCTAATTTATAAGATAAAGAACATCAACAGATGCGTTGACAGAAGGAAGCAAAGAGAGACAGAAGGAATTTAGTGTCACAAGTATCTATTATGCAAAAGGTACAATGGAGCCTTCTGCAAATCATACTCCAAAATTGCCTTGCATTTCTAAACAGCATTGCATGAATACTTTTGAAATTGTGAAAAAAATGCAAAAGAGATTTGATGCCTTAAGTATACTTACAGGATACTGCAGGAGCCCTACAAATTTTCTAAACTGAAGTGACACCTAACAACCAAATACACAGCAAACAAAAGGGTTTAAAGTATTTGGTTCAACCACTTATGTTGATTCTCAATACATTCTCAGGGCATCTATATTTCAAATGTTTCACTTTTAAACAAAATATTCAATAATTATGTTTGCAGTGTGATACTTTGAAGCTATAAGGATGATTCATATCACTTAAGGTAGGTTTATATCAGAAAAGCTAAAGTGTTTTTTCATACAAGGTTTCACTGCAGAAGAGATTGAATAGATCTTAATTTCTTATCCTGATTTAAAAGGCAGAACTTTGATAAAATATGTTACATTGAAGTGTCAGGAGAATAGCTTATTAAACAGCTGAAGTAAAATTGGCAAAAGCACATGTGTGGGAGATTGACCCTGGCTGGACACCAGGTACCCACCAAAGCTGTTCTAGCATTCCCCCTCCTCAGATGGACAAGGGAGAGAAAATGTAACGAAAGGCTTGTGGGTTAAGGAAAGGACAAGGAGAGATCACTCAGTAATTACCAGCACGGGTAACTAGACTCCACCTGGATAAACTAGTCCAAATTATTACCAAACAAATCAAAGTAGGGCAAAGAGAAATAAACCCAAATCTTAAAACACCTTCCCCCCACCCCTCTCTTCATCCCAACTCACTTCACTCCTGTTTTTCCCTATCTCCTTCCCTCAAGAAGTGCATAGGGACGGGAAATGCATGTTGAGGTCAATTCATCACACTTGTGTCTGCAGCTCCTTCCTCCTCAGGGGGAGGATTCCTTCCACTCTTCCCTACTTCAGTGTGGGGTCCTTCCCATAGGAGACAGTCCACCATGAACTTCTCTTGTGTGAGTCCCTTCCATGGGCTGCAGTTCTTCATTCACTGTTCCAGAGCAGACCTCTTCCATAGGATGCAGTCCTTGGGAACAGATTTGTCCAGTGCAAGTCCCCCATAAGATCACAAGTCCTGCCACGAAACCTGATCCAACATGGGTTCCTCTCTCCATGGGTCCACAGGTCCTGCCAGGATCCTGCTCTAGCATGGTCTCCCCATGGGTCACAGAATCCTTCAAACATCCTCCTGCTTCAGTGTGGGGTCCTCCACAGGATGCAGGTGGATATCTTCTCCACTGTTAACCTCCATGGGCCACGCGGGGTGAGCCTGCCTCACCATGGTCTTCATCACAGGCTGCAGGGAAATCTCTTCTCTGGTGCTTGGAGCATCTCTTCCCCTTCCTCCTTCACTGATCTTTGTGTTTGGAGAGTTGTTTCAGATATTCTTACTCCTCTTTTTAGCTACAGTTGCACAGAGATTTTTTCCCCTCATTAAATATGTTATCACAGAGGCGCTACCAGTGCTACTGGTTGGCTTGGCCTTGGCCAGTGGTGGGTCCACCTTAAAGTACTGGGACATAGGGGAAGCCATCAGATATAGGGAAATATTCCGGCAGATTCTCACAGAATCTGCCTGAAGTTGCAAACCCAATACAGCATATGTGGAGCACTTTTCCACCTCTGTATAATCAAATTATGGAATTTGTTAATACAGAAAGTGTATATTAAGATTTTAAAAATTATTTAGAAAATTAATTGAAAAAATGCCCACGTATTAAATATGGTTCTGCGGATGCAGCCTCAGGAGTGGGAAGATTCAGAACCACCATCAGCAAGATACTGGAGTTCACTGCTCTCCATATTCTTTTTCTAATAATCTGTCACAAGGAACAGAGAGAGACAGGAGAAGTTTACCTTGGCCTAACATGACAAACTGTGGAATGAGTTAGCTAGAGATGCATAAAAGTTCTGATCCCGAATACATGCAAGTCAACAGCTGGAATGCTGTCAGTGTCAATAACTTGTCCCAAACCTTGGTCATCCTCTCCACCTTTGCATTGCCATCCTCTGCCTGGAGGCACAGGAGGAGGAGCAGCCCTGTGCATCATTAAGTTACACTGAAGACTTTGGAAAAGGTGTAATATGCTGATGGACCTTCCACAAATCATTTGTGATGGCATGAATTTCAGTTAACAGGACAAGTCTGCTTGCCAGCAGTGCTCAGTACACACAGGATATAACATCAAGGACTATGACCTTCAGAAGACAGGCTGCCAGAACAACTCTCTGCCATGCACCTCTAAGCATTATGCTTTTTCAGCTACTGTGAAGAGGGTATGAGGTTAAGTGGACTTTGATATTTAAAGTTTAACAGCATGGGGCAGATTTTCTCTGATCGTTTTCCACCAGGCTTTCTCACATTCCTCAGTTTTGTTCTTTATGCCTATTCAATTTGGTTACATTGTAGGTCTATCAATCAGACAGACAATATGCATATTTAGTTGAAACAGGCTGAGGAAGACAGCTGTGTAAGCCTTTGCTCCTGTACTTACATGTAGTGTAAGAGACATCCAGATCTATCACCGGAAAAATGACACTATATTTTGAAAGAAAGACCTTTTGTTTCATTTTACCTCCATCTGCTCTAAATTTCTCTAATAAACATCTTGCCATAATATCTGACTGCTAATAAGTACAAATTAATTTTCACTTGGAAAGAGAGCTGAACTGTTTCACTTACAAAGACCAGTGTAAAGAACACCTGTGCTTTTTTTTTTTTTTTGTAAAAGCTTTTTATTAATTTTGAAATAACTGTTTACAACTCTAAACTTTTATCAATGACTTGGTAGTGGGAAGTTTTCTTCTATAGCAGAACTCAAGGTCCCTGTGATTTGCTAAAGAAGTGCTATAGGTTTAAGATAAACATAGAACGTTTCATAATTTAGAAAGAAAACTCAAAGTTTTTCCCCTACACACTCTGTAAACAGCTCTCAGTTTCTAAACCCATCAGAATATTAGTGTCTTTTTATGGGACGGCGTTGCTGAGCATAGTGCAGCTATGCCTTGGAGCAAAGGTATTACCCAATGTTTTTACTTGTATCACCAAATGAAGCTCTCCTACAATGAGCAGGCAAGAACTGAGAGTTACTTTTCAAAAATAATTGGAGACTTCACAAGGGATTTTGCAAAATACCTTGAAATATCCAGTTTTCCTTCTTGGAGGGTCAAAAACTGGATTATACCTGATTTGCAATTTAGGCTACCATATGCCGAGGCCTTATATATTGGTTTAAGGAAAGCTTTCCTCGGCTTGAACCCTATGCCCGAGATTTTGGGTTTTACTAAGCAGAACAGAGGCAAGGCTTTTCAGCCCACGTGCTCTGAGCGATGCACTTTTCTATCTATACTCAGGGAGAACTGGAAAGCATAGGAATATGGAAATATCAGGGTTTGTAGTCTGCAGATGCAGAGCTGAGCCTGTAGATTAAGTATCTTATTCTCCCCTCTCGCTCAGAGTCATATATAGTCTGCTCGTGCATGGCTCAGGCATAGTCCCCAGCCTCACGTCCTGGGCTTTCCATCACCCACTTGTGGGCAGCCACACTGCTCCACATCTCCCTTTCCTCCTTCACCCACCCTCTCCAAATACCATGGCATTCTCTTTCTTTTTGATCATCAGGAATATGGTAACACTGCTAGAAATCACTTTTATGATACTTTTCCTTAAAAAAAAAAATCAGACATCTTGTCAGAGATGATTGTGAGGTTTCCATTTTATGCTTTAGTGAAACTTCAAACAATCATTTTATGAGAAATTTCTGACAAAGTCAATGCAGATATTTTTTCAAAATATATTTTCTTTGGAAAAAAAATTAAAATAGCATCAAAATAAAACATATAAGAGCATTCATTTTTATCTGAGTAGTTTGCATGATCAATCTCGCTTCAGAAAAAAAAAAGTGACATTTTAAATTTCCTTTAAACCTGAAAAGATTTGAGTTTAAATTATTTTAAAATGTTATAATAGTGATAATTTTCAGTGATAAAAGGAAGAGTAGGGAAAATGCACTCAATGACTTTTTTACCTCAATCTTCACTAGCAAGTGCTCTAGCTACACAGCCCAAATCACAGAAGTCAAAGGATCTGGGAGAATGAAAACCTGCCCACTGCAGGAGAAGATCAGCTTCAAGACCATCTAATGAACCTGAAGGTGTACAAATCCATGGACCTGATGAGATATATCCATGGGTCCTGAGCGAACTGGTAGATGAAGTTACTAAACCACTAGCCATTTGAGAAGTCATGACAATCTGGTGAAGTTCCCATGAATTGGGAAAGGGGAAATGTAACCCTCATTTTCAAAAAGGGAAAAAAAGAAGATCTGGGGAACTACAGGCCAATCAGTCTCAACTCTGTGCCCAGCTAGATCATGGAGCAGATAATCCTGTAAACTATGCTAAGGCGTGTGGAAAATAAGGAGGTGATCGGTGACAGCCAACATGGCTTCACTGAAGGCAAATCGTGTATGGCAAATAGTGTATGACAGATCTGCTGGGCTTCTACAACAGGATTACAGTGTTGGTGATAAGGCAAGGGCAACTGACACTTTCTACCTGGACCTGTGCAAAGCATTTGATACTGTCCATATGATATCCTTGTGTCTAAACTGGAGAGACGTGGTTTTGAGGGACAGACCACTTGGTGGATGGTCACACTCAAAGAGTTGTGGTAAACAGCTTGATATCCAAGT
This sequence comes from Nycticryphes semicollaris, assembly GCA_013400055.1. Classification (NCBI taxonomy): domain Eukaryota; kingdom Metazoa; phylum Chordata; class Aves; order Charadriiformes; family Rostratulidae; genus Nycticryphes; species Nycticryphes semicollaris. The sequence goes on along the minus strand of VXBJ01006538.1, from coordinate 89,233 downwards.
GGAAATANGGGAAATGTAACCCTCATTTTCAAAAAGGGAAAAAAAGAAGATCTGGGGAACTACAGGCCAATCAGTCTCAACTCTGTGCCCAGCTAGATCATGGAGCAGATAATCCTGTAAACTATGCTAAGGCGTGTGGAAAATAAGGAGGTGATCGGTGACAGCCAACATGGCTTCACTGAAGGCAAATCGTGTATGGCAAATAGTGTATGACAGATCTGCTGGGCTTCTACAACAGGATTACAGTGTTGGTGATAAGGCAAGGGCAACTGACACTTTCTACCTGGACCTGTGCAAAGCATTTGATACTGTCCATATGATATCCTTGTGTCTAAACTGGAGAGACGTGGTTTTGAGGGACAGACCACTTGGTGGATGGTCACACTCAAAGAGTTGTGGTAAACAGCTTGATATCCAAGTGGAAATAAGTGATGAGTGGCATTCCTCAGGGAACAGTACTGGAACTTGTGCTGTTTAACATCTTTGTCAGTGATACGGACAGCGGGACTGAGTGCACCCTCAGGAAGATTATCAATGACACAAAGCTGTGTGGTGCAGTTCACACTCTGGAGGGAAGGGATACCATCCAGAAGGACTTGGACAGACTTGACAGGTAGGTCTGTGCAAACCTCATGAAGTTCAACCAGGCCAAGTGCAAAGTCCTGCACCTGGACTGAAGCAATCCCAAGCACAAATACAGGTTGGGCGGAGAATCGNAAGTGGAAATAAGTGATGAGTGGCATTCCTCAGGGAACAGTACTGGAACTTGTGCTGTTTAACATCTTTGTCAGTGATACGGACAGCGGGACTGAGTGCACCCTCAGGAAGATTATCAATGACACAAAGCTGTGTGGTGCAGTTCACACTCTGGAGGGAAGGGATACCATCCAGAAGGACTTGGACAGACTTGACAGGTAGGTCTGTGCAAACCTCATGAAGTTCAACCAGGCCAAGTGCAAAGTCCTGCACCTGGACTGAAGCAATCCCAAGCACAAATACAGGTTGGGCGGAGAATCGACTGAGGAGAAGGATTTGGGGGTGTTGGCGGATGTGCTCAACAGAACAGTCAATGTGCACTTTCAGTCTAGAAGACCAGANTCAGGAAGATTATCAATGACACAAAGCTGTGTGGTGCAGTTCACACTCTGGAGGGAAGGGATACCATCCAGAAGGACTTGGACAGACTTGACAGGTAGGTCTGTGCAAACCTCATGAAGTTCAACCAGGCCAAGTGCAAAGTCCTGCACCTGGACTGAAGCAATCCCAAGCACAAATACAGGTTGGGCGGAGAATCGACTGAGGAGAAGGATTTGGGGGTGTTGGCGGATGTGCTCAACAGAACAGTCAATGTGCACTTTCAGTCTAGAAGACCAGACAAATCCTGGGCTGCATCAAAAGAAACATGACCAGCGGGTTCAGAGAGGTTATTCTGCTGCTCTACTCCAGTATCATGAGATCTCTCCTGGAGTACAGTGTTCAGCTCTGGGGCCCTGCACATGAGAAGGATATGGATTTGTTGGACCCTGTCCATAAGGGAGACACAAAGATGATCAGAGGGCTACAGCACACTTCCTATGAAGACAGGATGAGAGAGGTGGGGTTGCTCAGCCTGGAGAAGAGAAAGGTCTAGGGACCTATCATAACCTCAGTGGGACTACAGGAAAGACAGGGAGAGACCCTTTGTCGNGACCAGCGGGTTCAGAGAGGTTATTCTGCTGCTCTACTCCAGTATCATGAGATCTCTCCTGGAGTACAGTGTTCAGCTCTGGGGCCCTGCACATGAGAAGGATATGGATTTGTTGGACCCTGTCCATAAGGGAGACACAAAGATGATCAGAGGGCTACAGCACACTTCCTATGAAGACAGGATGAGAGAGGTGGGGTTGCTCAGCCTGGAGAAGAGAAAGGTCTAGGGACCTATCATAACCTCAGTGGGACTACAGGAAAGACAGGGAGAGACCCTTTGTCGGGGAGTGTAGCGGTAGGATGAGGGGTAACAGTTTTAAACTGAAAGAGGGTAGATTTAGGAAAATATTAGGAAGAAATTCTTTACTGGGAAGAGTGGTGAGACACTGGAAGAAGTTACCCAAGGAATCTGTGGTTTCCCAAACCCTGTATGTGTTGAAGGCCAAGTTGGATGGGTTTTTGAGCAACCTAGTTCTGTGGGAGGTGTCCTTGCCCGTGGCAGGGGGGTTGGAATTAGATTAATTTAAGATTGCTTCCCACACAAACAATTCTATGATTCTATGAAAAACAGCCATTTTAGTAGGAAATGTAACAGTAACAATGTAATTTCATTTACACAACAACTTAACAACCATGATGATTACTAAAACATGGATTTGTTTTGTAGGTTTTCATTTTGGGTTTTAGTTTGGTTTATTTTCACCTTTTTTCTCCACTAGATCTGTGCTTGCTTTCCATGTGAAAAAAGAATAGCTTTTTTTTTTCTTATACCTCTTTCCTGAAATTGAGAGCTGTTTGATTTCCTTTTCTTTATTTACATCAGGATAGTTGTGTCACTGTCCTCTCCTCAAGCTAAAATACCCCAAGGATTTTCAGTTTCATCTCTGGTATACAGGGAGGGATTCCAATAGTGTTTTTTTCCCACTCCTATGTTTCTTTCACTTTCCCCTTGGTTTTCAGAGTTACTTATCAGCACAAGTAACCTCTGTGGTTTAGGTTTTTTGAGGTTATAGCTGTTTCCATGTTGCTAAGCAAGTTCAGAAAAATTTAAAAGTTCCTTCAGCACAGTCACAAAAAAGGTGACTCTTCTCGCTCCCATATTTACATAAAGAAATTTTCATTTTCATTTTTATAAAGACAATTTTTTTCAAGCAAGTGCTGGAAGCTGTATTGGGAAACAGACTTCTGTGGCAGTAGAAACAGTCAGAAGGTAGGGTTAAAACTAGACTCCAAGTGAAGTTCCACAACTTCTGGATGGGAGAGGGCTACATATCCTCTGAAAACAAATTTTTGCTTTTTATTTTCTCATATATATGTGAAATGATAATGATATTTTCTCATTCCACAGTGTTTCAGAGAAGAGAGAAGACAATGTGCCACTCAGAAAGGCAGCTGAAATGTCCTAATGTTAGAAGTAGGCACAATGTTACTTAATGTTGATATACCTCATTTTCTTTCCATTCTCCAACACTGTTTATTCTTTTAAAGCAATAACTTTCAATAAAATCCTCCCCTGTCACCCTGCAATGTCCCTAGTCACTAAGAATACAGATATATAAAAAATAAAAATGACAAAAAGAGAAAGATGTATTAAACCACTCCCTCAGCACCCTGGATAATATGAACTTGTATGGAAACTGACACACTGCAACAGTTATATTTTTTCTTATGAAACTACTGCAGAACAAAGCTGAGCACTAATAAAGAAAGAATACCTGCACTAAGAAGTAAGAGGGTCCTATACAACCTGTAAAAATTATTTCTACCTTGAATGAGGACTCACTTTCAGTGCCTTTGAAATCCTAAACTGAGAACATGCCAAAATTGTCTGTTATTACTGAAACCAAAAGGCCTTATCATTGAGTTCTTGTAATTCCCTTCTGTACTACTGCAGTGGAAAAAAAAGGCTTTATCTTGCCTTAAGGCAATAGCTGTCATAAGGGGATCCTCAGAGGTTGTATGGCTGCCTTACCCAGTAGCGCAAAGGACAGACAGGCCAATAGACTTTCGCTGTAAGTACCTGACATAAAATCCTCTGTTTCCCATCACTAACACTACCTTATCCTTCTTCCTTTGAGTTTGCCAGTTTGAGGCAGCTGGATGGGAAAGGAAAACTTAGAGAATTCTGCTTCTAGTGAATTTGATGTTACATCTTTCTGAATTATTGCTGCTAATTTCACAAGTTAGCTCTGATTTGTACCAGTGGGTGACATTTCCAGAACAGGGTTAGTTTTTAGGATCTCTTGATCGTGTTTGGGACCCGTTTTCTTCTTTATCACTTCTCAGTTACAAACAGCATTACTTAAGGAAAGCTATAGACACTTGGACACATTATAACTTCAGTGCAATATGGCATCTTGTCGTGGTTTCAGCCAAAATTACCAAAACCGGACCGACAGATGGCCATTCCTCCCACCCAAAAAAGAAAGGAGAGGAAGGGGATAAGGAGATTTATGAGTTTAGAATGAACCAAACTACTGTAATCAAGTATTAATACTAAAATTAAAATAAACAAAGGGAAGAAAATAATGAAATAGGTACAATAAATACAAAACCATATCAAGCTCCCAGGCTGACGATCACACCACCAGCAGGCATCAGGAAAAGTCCCAGACTGAACTTGGTGATCAACAGGAGCTGGATTCCAGATCTGGAGTCAGGAACGCTCACATCGGGATCAGAGGCAGACAAACAGACAAGGTCCTCCTCAGACGTCAGCTGTTGAAGAAAGAAGCGAATTGACCCTTTGATCCCTCAGTTTTTACACTGAGTATGATGAAGACAGGACGGAATGCCCCAGTTGGTCAATTTTGGGTCACTTGTCCTGTCCACTTCTCCCTACATATGTGACCCCTCTACACTTTTCCGCTTCCAACCCTCCAACAGGGCAAATAACAAAATTAGCTGACCTTGGTTGTTATAGCAATAAGTATAACCAAGGGCCTCTCTGCATACCATCCTTGGTATAATCGGGTCTTATCACTGTGAGAGTGAAGAGTTTGCTGAACAATACACTCTTAATTTCAGACTTTAATTAGCTAGAAGAGGCCCAGCTGAAAAAGTAAAACTGTAAAACAGAAACTTGGTTCCATTTTACCTCAAACCAGGACACATCTACACACTTTTGAAAGCCTGTTTTGATGGTGTTTTGATGAACACTTCATGGAAACAGTTCAACAAATACTTAAAGTCAGAAATGAGTGAACTTGTTCAGGTATAGCAAGAAAGATCTAGTCACCTTAGGAAACTTTTCATTAAACTAGAATAAAATAAAATTTGTGGTGGCATTCAATTTCCATAAAGGTTTCTTTTGGTAAACAGAAAACTGAAACAATAAAGCAACCTGTTGGGTAAAAGGAAAAAGACTGTTTGTGCAGAGAAGTAGAAAGTCATGTAAGCTAGGATTCAATTGCCTAAGTTTGATGCTTCTTTTGTAATTTAATAACAGGTACTAAAGGAATAACTGGCAAAATTTCTGCTTGTATTAGAAGAGGAGCTTTGGTTTTTTGAGGGCAGTGGACCTATCTTGTATTTCTCTGGAAGATATAAACAATTCATTGTGACAGAAAGAGCGTACTGCGAGTGTGCAGGCCAGGAAACTGACTAGTGCTGTAATAAGTAGCTGACTTCATTCAGAAAGACTAGCAGGTCACCTCAATTCATATATTGGTTATAAATCTCCAGTGATAAAAGTTTTTGAGGATTATATTGTTAACTAATTTTTTTTAAAAATTAATGTATATGTATATGTAACTCTATATACACATACATGCACACTATAAGGAAACATTTAACTTTCTAAAAGGTAACACACAGGTTTTTATAGATGCTAGAAAGGAACTAATGTACAGTGGTAAGTTAACCAATAATGATGATGAATAGTGTTGCAACCTGGCAGTTCAAAACCAGAAATTACAACATAGTTTGGAGTCTTCTTGACATTTGCAATGCCTAGCTTCTCTACAGAATTATTTATATATATATGGCTGCAATGAAAAAACACTCTTATTAACAGTCACTATTATTAGGACTTCCTGGTCTCGGTTCTTTTCTGTATCTCTTGTGTTTCTATGGGATACCTTCGGCCAATGCTTACAAAATTTCAAGAGGTGCTTATTTTAAGCTCATTCACTATGATTGCTGTGATTATGATTAGACCTTGCTATACATGTTCTCAGACCAAACTCAAGACTATCAATTTAGTAGCATCAATTTAGTAATACTAGTATGATATTTGCAGGTATTAACATAACTGGAAAACAGATACACAGAAAGGGACTTCTACTAAACAGGAGAAGGCATCTACAACCTATTGCTTAAAATAGGAAAAAAACCCATTAACATCAGATATCCCATTTCTGTCACAAAACATTGCACAGGAAGTATGTCACTAACAATAAAAATGTATGCTCATTTTATTCTGTATTAATGTTTTGAGAGTGACCTCTTTTAAACACTGTACAGGTTAGCTGTCAATGGATACAAATCACCTGATATTTTAGATCAGCTGAAGACCATGAAATCTTATTGTAAATCCTCTTATGCTAATTCCAAAGAGCAAAGTAGGCTTCTTCTTATGTTGTCCCCTTATCACTGTCATGTATCTTGTGGTTTATGTATGTGCCCTTTGAGTGAGAAATCTTAATGCAGTAACCTGTGCTGCCAGGGTTTCAATGGAATTTCGTCATCCCAAGCCTCCCAGTCTTGTCACATAGTACATAATGAGAACACTTAAAAAATAAAATCTCATCAGAAAGATGTATATATTTGCATGGGTTCATCTACTTTAAGGTGCCTATACTCTGGTACAGTGACAGAAAATAAGCTCTATTAATATAATTTCTGACCAGCTGCTATCTTAAATACCTTGGTTCTGGGAGAAAAGAAGTCACTTAGACATTTCTTAGGAATTAATAAGAAAAAAACAAAACAAGGAAAATATCCCTAAGAGGCCAAAGAAGTGCAATATTCAGACAAGAAAAATGAAAGGAGAGATGATCCACAGAACAGAATTTCATGAGTTTAAAATAATTCAATTGTTGTATTATAAGACACTGATATGAAAAGAACAGTGTGTATGCAGTCAGATCAATGACAATCAATCATAAAATGGAAGAATTTAAAAGTGCAATAGCCCCATTAGATCAGTCAGCTTGTCCTCTGCCCACACAAGGTCTCTCTGAAAAATATACTCCAATTCACTTTGTAGCATATAGAATATAGCTCTACTGACATGAACTCCCTGCTACTTCAGCTTTAGTAGTACAAAGTGGAATTACTTTTGTTGTTTTAAGTTATTTAGTTTTTTGTAAAATCTATCTAGCTTTTGTCTGTATCTTTTGTGACCTTCTGTTAACCTATTAACTGTCTGTGACATGGCAACAGAGGTGTTAACCCCTTTTTTAACTTTGAATTTATTAGTTTTCAGTCATATGATAAATTTAAAACATAATAACATCCCAGACTTTCAGTGATTGAGTATTTTGTCAGTACTGTTCAGAAATAATGTTTTGTTAATTTCAGTGTCGTTTATTTCTACCTTAACTTCTGCATAAGATTTGTATTTATCAGTATAAAGTGGAAAACATCATGATGTAAGTATTTTGAGTAATTTTTGAGTAATATTTGTGCAGCGGCAAAAGCTAACTTCTGTATTTCTGTGACACACTAATCTGTGATCTATACTGTCAAGGTTCATTTCTATCTCTCAGATTTACAAGACTGGATACCCTGTGAATCAAATGTTATTTCATGAGCTCATCAGGTAAAAATAAAACAAGAGCTTGATCTCCTTTTAACACATTAGTCTAATTTGTTAAGTTTCTGACTTCTTCATTGATTCATTAATTCACTATCTCAGAAATTCACCATCTACCATGCTTATAAGCAAGGTAGTTATCTAGTCAAGTGTCACATTCCTCATCCCACCCTTCTTCCTCCACTATGATGTGGGGTCCCCTGTGTCACACCAGGAGCCTCAGCAGTTCTGCTGTTGGATCTGCTCCAAAGACTTTCTGGGTAGGTAGATGTATTTATACTTTTGAACTTGGAAGTTTGTTCTATTCCATCAGTCAGCGTACACTGGTGAACCTGCTAGGCAGTGATAATTACAAAGCTGCATGATACGATGGCTGTAAGTGATAACAGCTGCAGGAGATGGCCCTTATCCTACCCAGTGTATGTTGTTCTCACTTCAAGCCAACAGAGTTGTTCTCAGCATACGCCAGGCCTTAGCAAGAGCTGTGTGTTAAGCCAAAACCTGACCAGGACTTGACTGGACAGCCACACTCTACCCCATGGTACATTTTTTGACCATAAAATCCATTTCATCAGTGAGTGAAGGTATTGCTATATTTCTTGCTTCACTGGTAGGGCAAACATTTAAACATTCAACATGGTGAGATACGGTGTGGAATTTCACCGTGTCACTGCATTGCCATGAAAGCAAGCTACTAGTCATGTCAGAGCCTTGCACAGTTAACATACTTCCATTTGCAAAAGATACGCAGAAATATACACATAAAACACAATACATTTTCTTAGTTTCTGGGTATTTTGAAGTTAGTATTTGAAAGTATTATCTTTATAAGTGCATATAAAATCATAGCTTTGTTTATTTATAGAATAATATGACATCCTTTTGCACTTCTGACTTGACTTACTGGGATCTAACCACATGAACAAAATATTCCCTGTGGCTTAAGAAGGAACAAAAAACCACAACAAACCTAAAACAAACTATACTGGATCTGCAAGAATTCACAGCAGATGACTAGGGAAAGCATTTCCTGAATGTTCTTCTAACCTTCAACAAGTTGCATATTTGCACACTTGAGAGCCAGATGCAGCTTTGATAATCTTCGATGGGCTTCTCATCCATGAAAGTATCCAATCTGTTCTTAAATTGTGTATGCTGTCATAATAAACTGTATGCCATGGCATAATAGTTCCAATACTTAACTGCATGGGAAAATAGCATACTTTTATTTCTCACTTGTCTCCTATTAGTTTTATTAGAATTTTCTATGTTATGTGGAATAGGCAGTAGATTAGCTCCTATTCAACCTCTCCTGATATTCATGACACTCGTAATTCTTTAGATCTTTATGAAATGCCCTCCTCAAGTGACATTATTAATGAAATGAATGTCCCTAGCTAAAGAAATCACTGTTGGTACAGGAGCTGCTCCATACTCCACTCTTTTGGTCATCTTTCTTTCTTTACTTTGAGGCATTTCATGTTCAGATGTTTTCTCCTCTGCAGATAGAGACATCGGAATTGCACAAATATTCGAGATATGGTTGGAGCATTTATACAGTGGCATAACAATGTGCTCTCTTTTGTTTTCTACTCCTTTCATCATTAGTACTTAACACTTAATTTGCTCTTTGACCACACTGAATGCTGAGTTGGCAATTTTTGTGCAACAATCTGTCATAACACCAAGATTTCACTCCTGAGGACAAGGGTCAGTTCAGATCCCATTAACTTTATGTGATGCTTTCCCCTTGTGTATCATTGTGCATTTAATCTACTCTAGGTTTCATATGCCACACAATTATGCAGACAATCCTATAATCTTTCGTAGTGGGTTTTCCTTGTTACTGTATTAAATTACCAACATCTTATTATTCAGATCAATTTTCAGGTTATTTACAAATCTGTTAAACATCATGTATCCAAGTAAAGTTCCCATTATTTTTTTCTGTTTTGAAAAATATTTTTCACTCCTCACTTTTAACCAATTATTGACCCACTCAAGTAAATTTTTTTCAATATAATATAATATAATATAATATAATATAATATTCCTGTATAATCTCCTTAGTAAATTTTGGTAGACAGACCTTGCAGGTACATTTATCCGCATACATATTGATGACTTCAAAGAACCCCAAAAATATATAAAGAATGATCTTTTTTTAAAAAAATATTCTGTTAAGCCTTCTGCAATCTATCCTGCTAAGACATATCCACTAATGATATGCATTATTGCAGTGTTTTAGTCATTTTTGATGTGTATTTGCGAGGTTTACTGCAATTCTCATTAACCCTTTTTTTAGGGCAAGTATAATATTTGTCATATTTCAGTCTTTAGAACAAGGTTATTTGAAATATGAAATTTCATAGCACAACTAGCATTTAATCTCAATTTATATATTGGCAATTTGCTACTGTTCAGTTTGGTCTATTTGTTTCATAATGTCTTTTATAAAAACTTCAGGTTGGTACAACCGTTGAAGTCTCCCATAATAAATAACGAATAAATAAATAAATAATAGATTAATAAATATTTGGCTGGCTTCCTTAATTTCTATAGGGACTTACGTTATCATTTACTATCTTATCCATCTATTGAGATTAAGACTTGGCTTTTTACTTGGTCCTAAAATTTTAATGTTTTTTTGAAAATTATGTGTCAGGCTTGTCTTAGGTATTTCTTATTGTATTTATCATTTAACTTCACAGAGTTAATGATCCTATTTTCTTCACTTGGAAATGCCTTTATCTTTTGGAAGAGAGGCTTCTTACTTCTAATCAATTCATCTTATTTTTTCAAAATCATGGTTTCTTTTGACCTTTGTTAAATATTTTTTGAGGCAGCAGCCATATTCACTGGGCTTCTAGTATGTAGCTTTTAAGTAGTTTCTATGCCAACAGGAAGATTTAACTCCACTAGATGCTTCTTTTTAACAAACGTCTTCATTTTTCATGTAGTTAGATCTTTCAAAAATAGACACCAATGCAATGGATTCTGGGGGTTTATGGCTCAAAAAAAAAGGAATTATTCAAAGTAAGGAAGCGGCTCTTTATACTATTGAGAACCAAGGCAAGGTTGGACTCTCCTGTCATGAACTCCCTAACCAACTGCTATATAGTGTTGTCATAGATTGCATCTTAAAATGTCATCTTGGCACCACACTCTGGTGTGATATTTGCCAGACCTGCAGTACAGTAGTTAAACTTTTGTATTACGGTTACATTTCTTGCTTTTGTGATCTTTTTTATCTCCCTTGTTGTGTACAGCTAGTGTCATGTTCTTGGCCAGAGAATCATTGATACAAAACCAATACTGTGGGATTTTTCATTTATATGCCTTTTATAATATGTGGATTTCAAGTTGTTCATTGAGAGCATTACTTCACTAAACTGATTCATTTCTAAGCTCCATCACTGACATTTTTCCTGCATAATTTGTGTCCTGCTTCTTTAGTACTTACCTGATGTCAAGCTTGGTCTTTCTATCAAGTTCGCAATATGACTGTATCTATTTATCCATAATGTTCTTGTTATTTTAAACTGTGAACTCTTTGTAGTGCAGTATGATGTACAGTTCATCAAGATAAACAAGTAGTATAAAATTCAAACATACACAGGATCTTTGTTTTAAATATAGACAGCATTTCAGTTTAGCCCATTGATTCCAGTAATTATAAAATCAAAGTCTGTTTTTGGTTTTTAAATGTCTTGCCATTCTCATTCAGGTCACATTATGACAAAGTTTGCCACCTGCTATTTTCTAAAAATACATTACTGGTCCTTCATGTCCAAGACATCTGCAGATTTCAACATATTAAAGCAGATGACCATAATTTTCTCTTGTACATCTAAACACTGTCCTTGTTACACATATTCTGAATGCCCTTTTAATGACGTTTGATGCCACTGAGAATGTGATAAGCCAGAAATGCAACCTTATGAAGGCTACCTCATTATCCAGCATCCAAAGTCACAGACCTTCATCTTCACCCCAATGAAGTACTGCATATATTATTTGAATAATACATGTATATGAACTAATATTGTTAAATTTCAAAATGTTCTTCTGCGTTGTTTTATGCATACATTTCCACAGTATGCAATGATGCTGGTACACAGTAATTATCTAATTAACTAGGACAGAGAATCTAATTATAAATCTTACCTTCAGTCTTAGTGTATAATTATTTTTTTAGGATATGAAATTGGCTTTACACCTTTGACTCCAGGTTGAAGGTCTTAAAACTAATTATTTTTTCTTGCTAATTAGTCAATATAGGCTGAATTTGACCTTCACTAAAGCTAGTATTTGTTTATTGAATGATGGAAGAAAAGGTTTATCATATAGGGTATGTGATCTCCATAGAGTTAACTTGGACTTGTTCTTGAGAGTTACCCCTACTCCAGATGCAACTGACATGCAAAAACCTTTGGCTTAACTGCAGTGATCCTTTTTAAGAAGGTTAATTAAATCATCCTGAGATACAAGCTGGAGCACAAGGGAGTCCTCTGCTGTACTGTTCATTCACCCACTAACCAGAACGATGAATGATAAACTATTTAACCTACCAAGTTCTTTAATATCTTTGCATAATTTTCAGTCATGCCTTCAGGACAAAATTCACTTAATGTGCACAGAAGAATCAAACGGCAAACATCCCATATGTAATGGACATAATGGAGGCGATGGAGTTATTACAAATCCATTTCACTTTGAGTAGATATATGTACACGGTACTGTGCTGCAGACCTAGCTCAGGTTTGTAAGGCTCACAACATGGTTTATTACTGCCTTTAGTCAGTTCAAGTCAGCTATCCCAATGGTGTTCCACCCAGCCAGCTAGCTGCTGTGGAGATGCAGGGAGAAACAGAGAAGGCCCAGATGGTGTGCAAGCCCTGTTTAACAATAGCCAAAACACTGGTGTGTTATCAACACCCTTTTTGTAACCAATCTAAAACACAGCACAATACAGGCTGCTATGAGGAAAATGAACTCCATCCCAGCCAGACCTAGTACACAGTCCCAGATCTGCCTCATACAGAAAACAACTCTCATCAGTTTAGAGAAAAGTGCCTAGGCTATAGGTACTTTGCTAGGCTATATACTCTGAGTCCTCAAAACCCTCAGCAATAAACACAGATGTACAACTCATTAGCCAGGTACAATAGCTAAATTTAATATGGGACAGCAAGCAGTTAAACTTTTGGATCTGCTACCAGAATTAAATTCTATGAAAACACATCTTTGCTGAGGGTCACTTTTTTTTTCAATTTGTCTACCTTTAAGTAGACAAAATATAAAAGACTTAATCTATTGGGAATTCTGACAAATCTAGACTTTCAAATCCTTCTTATGGGAAAACAGAAAGAGTAACAACCATTTTTATCCAAAGTTGAAAATTACTTTTGGTTTCCAGTGTATAATGATCCAGTTTGATATCCATTTATTACTTTGGAAAAGCAATAGGTTAGCTGAGCACACAAAAGCAATTTGTGCTACAGGCTTGCTTATTTTTTCAAATATCATAATCCACTATAATCCTCTGTATGGATATTTGCTTTTTTCCTCACACTCCTTTCTTCCATTTAAACCCCCAAAAGAAGTGCAAAAAACTCTGTAAAGTAATATTTTGCAGGATAGCAGTTTGAATTAGCAGGATGCCTCTCAGGGATATGGTTTTATTCCAGAAAGAAAGTCTTTTAAACTTGAAGGTAACTGTCATAATACATTTCCTGAATCCAAAGTATAAACTTAAAGAACCCTATTCCAGAAAAATGTATCATAAATATATTTGATATTACTAATGTTAATTCCTAATGGTATTAATATGCTCATTTATATTTATTAATTTTAAAAATGTACCATCTGTCTCACTAACTGTAGGATACCAGATTACAGTAGCCATAATATGATTCATTTTTAATAAATATCACTACTGGTTAATTATAATGTGAAGTGTCTACTGCAAATGAAGCAATTATTTCACTAGTACTTATATTGCTGGCAAGCTTGACAGTTTCAATTTTAATTTTTCTTTTTGGTAACTGAGCTACACAGTCAAAAGTAGCTCTCCTCATTGAAACATACAAGAAAATAAACACACAATTCCTCACCAATTTTGCTTCTCAAAAGGCAAGTTGCTTTTGATGCCAATTGCTCTAAGATAGTTGAGATGATTGACTTCCTTGACGGAAAATCTTTACAGATAACTGCCAAATGCAGGTGTCCGTTGCAGCCTCTCCTCTTCTACATTTCTTTTCATTAACAAATTTGAACATAGGTGCTCTATTTACATGACAAGTCTTGTGTTCTAATAATGCAATTTCAGAATATTATTCATAGTACCTCTTCTCTATCACTACTGTTTTTTCCACTTCGCAGATTTAGGATGGATGAAAGCTCAAGTTACATGCCTCGTCCACCGCAAGGCATGAGTCTAAAGTCTTGTATGCATTTAACTTCCACTCAGGCAAAAGCACAAGATGCATCTTCAAACCAGCTGAATTCAACAGTTTCAGAACACAAAATTGTTTTTGGCTCGAGCCAGAATAATTTCTATTAATCTGGGACAAATTGATTTACACGAAGTATGAACTTCATGAATGTCTACTGTCTGTTAAACTGATTCCATATATAGCTAGCGATTACATCTCTAGTCTGTCTGCAAGACTCAGATTAATAAAGGAAAAGAGTGCGAAGAGATATGATAAAAAACAGAGAAAGAATCTATGTTTCAAAATACATATTAATGGCAGAAGAATGGCTAAGCACTGTTCATTCACGCTTGAGACAAATAACTTATTAATAAAAGTCATTATAACCATGCAGAAACACTTATAATCTGTAGTTGGCTTATTATTTTTGCATATCTTCATTTAGTTATACTGTAACATATGTCAATATTTCTAAGGCTTTTTCTCCATTCAAAGCAACCTGTTAACACTCTTAATGCAAAGTGTCAGTTTTCAGGCAGCACGTTAGCTGCTTTTCTAGCCAAGAGCATTATGGAAGATGTCTTTTGAATCTACAAATTTTTAATCCTATTTTATTAAAATATTTAGTACACATTTTTTTCACTTTTAATGTCCTTTTGGTTGTATGAATGAGCAACTCGGAAGATAAAATGAGAAATGATGGGAATATTATTATGAAAAAAGCCACTTCATTATGACTCAGTTTTTACGTCGGAGAAAAACTTAACTGCCCTCCCAGGGCAGCTTTCACTACTATATGATACCTGACGGAGTTCCATTAATTTTTCAACTGATTATCTTTTTCTAGGATCTTATTTTCATACTATTGGGAAGCCCTACATAGTTTTTGAAAGAAAAAAACCAAACTGGAGTAGACGTTTTTGTACTATTTGTTGTGTGTGGTACATATACCTAAGTTTATACATAAAGACACACATGTACACACTACATGCACACACTACACCCCATTATAAATTTAATTTCCAGAAGTGTTATGCAAGAAACTCAGAAAACATTTATGAAATAACAGATAATACAGAAGCTTCATACACTTGAGGATACCTGGATAACACTAAATTATATGTACAGCAGCTATGTAAAGACATGATGAAATAGTAGGAGAAACCATATTTCTCCATCCGAAGTGGTGCTTGCTTGAATACTGATAGAACAGAAGAAATTTTTTCTTGAAATCATAGCAATTTCTGAGCTGTCCCCCACAAACAAGAGAATAACAGTTGTTTAATTGCCCCCATAAACGGCCTGGAAGTACGGGAAGCATCTAGGGCAATGTTTCGTGATTTCTACTTCTTTAAATGGCTAGATGAAAGGAGATGGAGAAGAACATTTGTTGTTGTATTTTCTTCAGTAGAGGAACTAGTTCTCCCTTTCTAATTAAGTCACCAAATTTCTGGACAAGAAATACTGTGTCCTGCTTCATTTGTTCTCTGCTAGCATCCCAATTCAGCAAAGCATTTTTTTCTGTGTAACCGTAATCACTGAAAGCTATTGTGTTTTGCTGGATGAAAGCAAAGGGTATGGCTTTCTAAAACATTCTACATCACACCAGAACCTTTTTTTTATTTTCTCTTTGCTATACTGTCCCTAATCTTACTCCTTATATGCTAATCAGTTTCCTGACCTCCACTCCTTCATTTAACATCAGGCAGTGCAGTGTTTAGTACATGCAGTACAAGCTAGGCTTTTATATTTGTATTTACAAGGGAGTTAAAGGGAAAGCTTTGTGAGGACATAACAATTTATTTTCCCGCTTATCGCCTTGCCCTCCTTTGCTCATGCTTTAAAAATGTTTGGTTGTTGTTTTTCAGTGGTTTCTTTTCCTCCTGAAGGAGAGCACTTATTAAACAAAATGCTTTGAAAGTTTTAGGAAATTTGTGTGATCGTTAAATTAGTCATTAGTATATCATCAGAGTATTATTGCTGTGGGACTATGATCCACATCAAAGTGCTATTGTTTCAATGAATTTACCACAATAAACCCACTCATACTGATATGTTTTCACATCCTTTTCCTGCTTTCATAAATTCAGAAATTCTTCAAATTCTGGGAAAGTCTAAAATATTTAATCTCATCTTTTGTACCTGAACATCTCTAGTGCTAATGGCTACAAGCCAAAGACAAAATAACAGATCACAGCATTAAGCTTAGTTTATCATGCCAAAAAATTCAGCAACATAAAGCAGATAATAACATTTTCTTCCTTAAAAATACATTTTCTTCCTTCACAGAATCCTGACAGCAACCATGAAGGGGAAGTTAAACTGAGCTGTAGGGTGCTGTTCAGAGGTCTGAGACTTTGGGCAGGTGAACAGCAAGAAGACTACAGTCTAGGCTTAATATATATTCCAGTTATACTGCTGGATATATGTGTTCTCTCTGTTAGAATTTGAAATCTAAACTGTCATTGATCTTTAGCAGATACTGCTGTAAACATGAGATGTGCACATGTGTGTATATAAGAATAACTTACACGTTTTCATGTTAGACAAAGCATCTGGTGTACTAGCAAACCTTTTTATTAGGTCAGTGAAAGGAATACTGACCACCAGCTAAAAATTAAAAGAAAAACTGTATGTTAAAGTGCAGTATATATTACCTGATATATAAGTTATCCATGTACCGCTCATCTGAATAAGTCCTTTCAGACCAGTCTTATATACAACTAAGTGACCATGATTAAACTGCCCTGTAACATTACTCAAAAGCAAAAATAGTAACTGTCAGGAACCTAAGGTAGAGGTAGAATCAAGTCAAAATAACTTTTGTAGGGAACTTCGTAAAACTGGCAAGTATTTTTATATAGCAAAACTTTCTGTGCAGAGTAATGCTTGTTTAAAGTCATGGAGTTCTCTATGTGGAAATCTGCTTCAATTAGAAATATGTCATGAGACTAACAAATATTTTATAACTTCCATCACTATACACTCCAGAAAATTTCTGAAACATTATCATATGCCAAAAAGCATAATTAAGATCATAGCTTTAAACTAAAATGCAGCATACACGATTAAAATATTGCAGGTTTAATGACTGTATCAACAAAGATTCATTCTTTCATTTCTACTATTTAGCCTTGAAAATACATTTTTCAGAGGAAAGATAAAGTGATACAATTTAGGTAGGTCAAGACTCAGTAAAGGGAATATTAAACAATTTAAAAACTAGTGATGCCATAGCACATCAAAGCAATTGCTGAGCTAAAATATAGTGAAAATTACAGTTATTCTCAATGAGGCAAGGAACACAGAGTTAATAATAACAACAACAAAAATCAACCCGGCATCACTAATTGAATAATTTCCTTCAAAAACTAAGCCAAAAAGCCAACAAAAAACCTCTGACTTGTGTTGTATATCTTGGCAATAATCTGCAAGCCAATGGAGATGTCAAAAGGCTATTGCATTTATTTCTTAGAAAGACAGTAATCATCAAAAAACCTTAGCTTGAAGACCAAGAACTGAATTTAAATGGTTCTGTTGCCTTATAACCATATGCACTAAAAGCTAGAGATACTATTAGAACTCTACAGACACATCTATAAAAATGTAAAATTTAGCTGCCAGTTGTTATTTTCCAACAGTAGCATAGGGTTATTTTTTTAGAAATCTTGATTTTCATTTCAGTGCAAGACAATCTTCTACCCTTCAAATTCTTCAGTGAGAAAAGGTGCAGAAATAGGAATGAAGCTAACACATTTGGCAGAGCAGGTATATTATCCAGAAAATGAAGAATCTTTGAATATGATGACTGAAAGAATTATTTGTTTCATGTACTCAGGTCAAGAAAATGTACAAGATTTTACAATCTGAAAGGGTGATAATCAGTTAAACAAAGATGTCAGTGCCTTATTTGGAAGAAAATAGATTTAGATTCAGTGTCAGTGAAAGTGGTGAACCCTATAAAATACTAGCAAAAGCTTCAACAACCATAGGGATTTCATAAGAATTCTTAATGTTACTCAAAGCTAAAAGGCTGTATTGCCCTTTTTGTGTGCAATGAAACATTCATCTGAATTTTTTATTTTATTTGAGCTTCACGGAAGGGAAACATTTACCTTCTTGAACATAGATGAAATTACTTTAATAATTATCAGATTACAGAATGAACACTGCAATCTCTATTTTAATTCCAGATTTCTAAAATAGAAAATGTTAGCCTGTATACCCATAGAATTCCAAAAAATGATGAATCCCCTATTAGCTAATCCTACACAAATTAGGACCATAATCTGTGCAGTGCAAGGCTTTCACTCTGCAAATCCTTAAAGTCTTGGCTGTGCTACAGCTTGCAAATCATCTCTAATGAGTGTAACGTGGATTTCACAGCTATTAGACTAACTGCATCTTCATCTGTTTCCTGGCAAACTATCACGGAAATGCTTCCATTTAATAACGGATCTATCACCTTATGGGTATTACAATCTTGTGTGAGATTTGAAACTACTTTTGATCCCTTGAGAAAAGTAGTTTGTTCTTAGAACTAGCTGGTCACAATTATGCCAATGGGAGAAGTTTTGCCAAATCCCACCCCTAGTTACTTCCATGTAAAGGTAGAGTAATTTTGTAAAATCACATGAATTTACTTCATATTTACACTAACAGAACATAAACTGATCTTGGCATAATGACAGCGGGTTTCTTCCTTGACCTGACAGAAAGGGTTGAAGAGAAGGGGAAATATGCTAGCTAGTCCATTCTGGACAATCCCACTTTCTGATGCACGTAGGATAGCTGATGGGTGGTTAATATTAACTCCCATACAGAAATTTAACTATTAGGAATTTCAGTTTCCATCAAATTGCTGAACTGAGTTAAACCGATTACTGTGTGCACTTCTAAACAGTCATCACTTGGCAGATCTCATGTGCAGTGAACCTTTAGTGAATTCTGAGCTCTGTTCAAGATTGAACCTGACATATAGCACATGTATCCTGATTTTGTGAAAATACATTTAATTTGTAAAAACAAAAATGAAGCTTTCCACTCATCCTCAAATAAAATATTTTTTTCACCTGTACAATTTTCAGCCATGCACAAATGACTTTGTTATTAGAAAGATTCCAGTTATCAATATGTACTATCTAATACAAAAAATGAAAGTTTGAAGAAGAGACAAAAAGCATGTATTATGCTGTTATCTTCTCAAATCTGGATTTTTTTGTGTGTAACGTTTTAACACAATTTTCATCACAGCCCCCTCACAAAGGGCTTGCGTATTTCAAAAGTGGTAACATTTTATTTCACTCTATCTTTAATTGTGCTAGGACAACTGTAGCTGTTGTAGGACCACAATTAACATCAATATAAAAACTCATTATCATTTCACATACACTGAAGCAATACAATTAGAGTTTCTAGTGTTTGGCAGGAGTAAATACACAATAGGCTCTTCCAAGATATAACTCCACAGACAACAAGGGATGATTTAGTTGGTCAGGAAACACATATTCAATTTACATTGACAGTGCTCATTAAGCTTTGAAGGGCTGTGCACCTAGAAAACTCAGCAAGGTTTTAGTGAATTTTTAATGGAAATCTGTATTTGGAAGTGTCAAGCAATTCGGTTAATAACTTTAAATACACAAACTTAAAGGTAGACTGTGGACAAAAGTGTAAGGCATGGTACATATCAATGGATATCTCACTAGATACCCTTAGCAAGGTATCAGTAATTGCTGAGGTAGGCAAGAAACAGTGCTTTGCAACTGACCAGTGAAAGTTCTTTTTACCATACATAAATCAATGAAACTCTTGTTAAAATTAGATTTTCTCTAACCATTTACTCCATTAGTCAGTACATGGTATAAATTTACTTCTTTTAGGAAAAAGTCTTGACCCATAAAAAGTACAGCGTGATTCTACTGGTAAGCAAGTCAGCTTTTAAAATGCTACAACAGTATCTAAACACAACTTTTCTGTAACTTTAATAATTTAAAGTTTAAAGTTATAGATTCTTTTGTCATAGTAGTACCCATCTCACTGATTACCAGAGACATGAATTTTAACAGAAAATGACAGGAACAAAATCATATGGTACAAACATTAGTATGACTTTTGTCCTCAGCACAAAAGAAAGATGTTATATTTCCCAAATGCAAATGGAAAACAAAATGCATTACACTTCAATACAGAAATGCAATTGTCAATAATAACAGTATCTATCATAATACTCATCACATTAAGAAATTAACTGAGAAGAAAAATAAAGTACCATGTATTACAAGGATACTAGAACTCTTGTGGGTTTCGCACTGAAGGACTTCTAACACCATGTTATGATTTTTTAAAGCAATGTGTTTTAGTATCATTCAACCACAATTTTATCTCCAGGATGCTCCATGCAGAAAAATGTTGAAACAAAGTACCTTTTCCCATTTTTTGCACTTTTGTTTTTTACCACAGTTCTGTTTCTTTTTTTTCCTCAAGACTGATTTTAATTATTTCTTCAAAGGTTAAAAATATGCTTTACATAAAAATCTGAGAAGAATGTGCTGACAGAATGTTTTCTGCCAAAATAATTTATTCTCCATTAAGCTATCAGCCTTGACAATACTCATAAGCAGTGAAAAAAACCAACAGACTATAAAGCTGGCTTTCTGTCTGGCCACTGCAAGTACAGATTTATTGGAAACTTGGTGATGAAAATGGTAAAATGATCTTAGCTCCTATCTTGCACTACTTTGCTCCGGCACTGGCAATTCACAGCATCCCTATAGGACCTGCAGTGCCAAATCCTGATTGCTGTCAGATCTGATGCACTGACTTCCTTGTGCCATGACTAATGAAAGAAACCGGGAGGAAGAGCAAGAAATGTTCTGATCTTTATAATCCAGTTCAGATAGGGTCGAGAGACACTTTAATCTCCCAGTCTCATTTTAAACACCCTGAAAACAAAATATAGAAATGGTCATGAAGCCAAAGAACAAAGCAGATATCTTCCCTGGTTTTCACTTCATTTAATTCTTTCCTCTATTCCTGGTTATGCAATGAGTCATTATTAAATACATTAGTTAAGAAGAAGTGTGTGCAAGCAAACTTTTTTCTTAGTTTTAGATGAATTTCAGTGGTGCTATGCATCTGAATAACATGTAGTATTATACCTTCAGAATGTAGCAAGGTTTTATGTTCTAGTAGACAAAAAGATCTGGTTTTCAGTGAAATGGAAGCAAAATCTATTTCCAATGTGTGGAATAGGAAAAAGTTAGTAATTTATTAATCTTATTTATTTATTGCTGATTATTGCATAGTTACACAAAATAAAGTGAACTTCTTGATTTTATTAGTGATTCACTTCTAGGGCTGTGCATATGCTGACTTATTTGGGTGTTTACATCTTTAGTTCTTACTGAAATAATAAGGAGTAGCTCCCATTGTTTTATTGTTTGCTAGTACACATATTTCCTAGATCTAGGACACAGTGTAATGGTGTTTAAAGCTTTTGCACCCAAAATGTTCCCTAATTAATACTCTAACACTTAGAAATAATTTCTACTTTAAATACTGTATGATCCCATAAAGCAATGCCATTCAGTTGGCTGGAGCACACACAGTATATAACTCCCTTGCTGATGATTATGTACCTTGGTCCTGATGGTCTCATAATTCAGTTGGTGATATGGGAGGTTTTTATTTCTACATCTATGACTCTCAACCAAATGCTATAGATTCATTAGACTGATAGATTAAGAAGAATTGTGTCATTCTATCTGTTAAGAAAATATCACAAAATAAGGGATTAGACATTTACTCCCTGGTGAAGCACATACTACATTTGCTAGCCCTTGAAGAAAAAGAGTATCTTAGATTTGGAAAGGAAAAGGGGAAATACTCTTTCTAGATTTTCAAAAGCACATTTGCCCTTCAAAAAGGGCAGAGTGGTGAGGGGCCAGACTCATCAGATTGGACAGTGCCCTCTATCCCTTGGGAAGCTGAGGAACTGGTACATGTTCCTTATAGGAAGGACAGAGGAACCACTGAAAAAGTACTGAAAAAGTACTGAAAAAGTGGGAAGGTGACAGTGCCTGAAATCTTATTTGAGGGGCGGGGAATAGCAACCTATGTACAGTTTTAAAATGAAACTGTATTGTGTCCTAAGAAATAGATAACTTCTATCCTGAAATCTGAAGGACTCAATGGGACTCAAATGTGATGTTTTCAAATAAGCTAATCAGAAAGGGATTGTATGGTTAGAGAAATACATTTCTCTTATACCAAATTATTCAAAATTTAAACCTGACAGAATTCATACCAAATACGCTATTAGCCTCTTAATTAATAGAATACATTTTATGAAGTTATGATGAATATTTTATACCTCTTCAACGATATTTATTATTGAAAATAATCTAGATTTCTGAATGGTTTTATCAGAGCTGTTTCAAGTACTCTTAACATGTTTTTTTAATGAGTTTCATTTTCTTAATGCCAATTTGAACTAGATCATTTTCACATTAATATTACTTTTATCCATCAAAAATTATACTTTAAAAACTAACAAAGATACACTTTTTTCATACTATCAAACAATACTGAATTAGGAGTGAATCTGAGGAGTCTTTATTCTGACATTTTTCCAACAGTTTTGTATATCTGTTCTGATGTGATTTTTATGTCTAAAAGATCATACTTTATTAGTTTTATAGTCTAGCCTTTATTCTTTTTTATTGTAGGTTTTGTGTTCTCTATTATTCCATCTTCAGTTGCTAAAACAAGAGGCATGCCACATCTGTAATACACTGGCCATAATAATTTAATATTCTTTTTGAGATGCACAAAGTTCATCCCATACTTACTTGGAAGTTTGGCAGTAACTGTTTTGCTCCCATGTGACCAAAACCATTAATAAATAAAAAAGACCTTTTCTGCTCAGCTAAGATATATAATGAAAGCAAAATATTCAGTCTACAAACACTTAGAAAAAAAAGTCCTATGGTCCACAGTATGCCTTGTGCTTGTAGTTTTCATGATAGAATTGATTTGTTATGAGACTCTTTACATCTGTAAAGAAGAAACTTGTTTCTCCGAAGCCGTCTATTTCTCTATCTCATTTGTAAAAATATGCTAAGCTCTCAATAAATCAGACAGACAACTGATTTCATGGGTTAGTCAGGGTGAAAACGGCAATTTTGACACTATTGTAAATTAATGATGAAAATCTTTCAACACAAAAATCTCAGTATGTACTGAAATCTCCTCAGCCTCTACTGGAAGTAAATTTATAATGAATATTAAGAGTAGTAAAGAAATTCCGATTGAGAACAATAGTGACGTTTCTGTTTTAAAACGTAACAGAAATTCAAGATAACCTTAAAACAGTATTTTTATAAGCAAAAAATACATGCTTCTGTAGTAAATACAAGAGTATTACCATATTAAAACAGATACTATAGCCTCAGGAAAAAGTATGTTAGTATTATCTATAACCTTTTTAACTATGTGACAACCTGAATTACACGGTATACAGCTTTTTAGTAATTCCAGTTTAGTCAGGATGTTATCCAGTTTCCATTAAAGGCAGCTTAATCTCTTATGGGAAGCTTAAAAGAATCTGGGTGAAATTGCAAGTACTAGGATAAAACNAACAAACAAACAAAAAAATCTGCATTCAGAACAAATCTGAAATACATTAGCTCTCTGATGAAGTCTCTGTGCATACTTAAATTTATATGCTATTTATTTGTGTTAAGGCATTATGATGACTTTTTATATATGTCCTTTAAGGATTAAATTAAAAAAAAAAAAAAACTAAGAAGGAAAACTATAACAATTTAAAATATGTGTTTATATAAAAATTTAGAAGAAAGAAATTATGAAGGCAGACATTTTACCAACTGAGTAGCAAATGCCCAAGCTACTTTTTTCTGTTCTCCTTACCATACCTTGCATTACACAGCTCCACTCTGACTTTCTTCAACATACGACTCTGGAGGAAACACTAAAGAACCAGTCACCTCTCCACTTCAGCAGTGGTATTTCTAACCTCATTTCTCCTTTGCTGCCCACCATTACAGTTATTCAAAGCAGTATCTACAAAGTAGTAGTCAGGAATGGTCAAATAAAAAAGACAATACTTTAAGAAGATATTAATTAGTCTAAGGGAAAAAATAAAATAATAATTAAAAATAAAAGTATGTTCATTACAGCCTTACAAGAAAGAGGAAAACAAATAATAATGAAAAAAATATTTATTTAATGTACAGGACCTTTATTTTCAGATCTGCACACTATGTGGCAAATAGATATAACTTTTTTTCATATATATTTTTGCATCTTTTAAGTATAGTAAAATTTCTTATGACTTTATCTTAATTTTCTTTCATTTAAGCACTCTTTGTTACATTTCTTCTTGTTTTTCTGTGAGTTAACTCTCTCTGTCAAGATTGTCAGGCAGTATAGTGAGATATGCTCAGAAGGCTCATAAGAGGGTTAATTAATGACTCAGTTAAACCAGTGGAGTTAATGACTTATGTCTTTAAATCTATCTTCAGGGATGAAGATGATCTCTTATGTTGCCAATACCTTTTAATAATGTAAACCTGTAATGGAGAACAGTAGAGAAGTATTAAAGATGTAATACATATGTTTTAAATAATCTCCTATAATTTTTTCTTTCCTACTATCTCCTCATATTTTGTTTTCGTTAAAAGAGGGACAATACGTACATAGGCATTTTACAGCTGCACATTAATTGTTCAACATTTTCTTAACATTTTAATTTGCAAACAGTTTCTTGACCAAAAAGGTTAACAAGCATTACAACAGGCTGTCCAGGGAAGGGGTTAAGTCATCATCCTTGGAGGTACTTAAAAGATGGGTAGATGTGATCCTTAAGGACATGGTATAGTGGTAGACTTTAGCAGTGCTAGGTTAATGGTTGGAGTTGATGATCTTAAAAGTCTTTTCAAACCTGGAAAATTACATTATTATTCTATAGGTCAACAAAACCATTTATGTGGAAAATATGATACATTATAAAGTATTAAGAAAAAAAAAGAATGAGATAATTAAATTAAAGCCCAACAAGGATCCTCTCACATAAGGATACAATTAGTGTTATAGTTTCAATTAATTTTATGATATCAATAGTAGTGCAATATCTGTCCGTTAAAAATTTTCATCATATATGTCACCCTTCAAAACAATTTCCTGAATAGATTTTTATAATACAATAGTTTAAATAAGAGCAATGAAAATTACTGCAAAAATGCCAGAAAATAACTTTCCAGATGGACTTTCCAGAAAAAGTATAAAGAAGTATTCTGTAGTTTCCTGAATGCAGAATAGTTATTGTTAAAAAAAAAAAAAAAAACAAAAAAAACAAACATATTTGTGGATTTAACATCATAAGTAGTGAATCTACACATCATCCTGCAAAGCTGCTACTGTATTTATGAGAAAGAAACAAGTTTCATATACGCTCATGAGTGTATTGATAACTTGGGGAAATCTGCTGAAGAAAATGCAATTTTTTTCAGAAAACTTTCTCCCTTTGCATTCAGCCTTCCTTACATTTAATTTGTTTTCATTTGTTCTTCTCTACCTATGTAATATTTCAGTTAAGGACCATAGAAGTCAGGTGATGCTTCTGTTATCTCTTTGATATAAAGACAATCTAAAGGGAACTACAAAGCTTGTTGCATGAGATTATGCAGGTTTGGGCTTCAGAGATGGAGGTGAATCTGACAACAGGAATACAGTTCTGTTTGAAAGAAAAAGACAGAACTTTTCCTGGGCATTGTTATGTACTCCTACAGCCTCTTGGAGATAGACACACTGTAAGATTAAGGTTTTCAGAGACAGTGGTTATTCTTTCTTGACCTACAGATAAGCAGTGTTACATAAAAGCTGATGTGCTATGATCCAACCTTAAGCCTTAAGCAGACTGTAAAATGCTGGTAGTGACTAGTCTCAGCTTCTAGGATTCTCAGGTGGGTTGCTACTAAAGTGAGGAAAAACATTGGCTTCTAATTTCAGAAGTGATAGCTTCTCTAGGATCCAGCCAGGAAATTATGAGTTCAGAGTAGATGCCAGGGTACCTTCAGTCCTAGGGCCACGCACCACCCTTAGTCAGTATCCCCAGTATTCTCTTCTCATTGATTACAAGCAAGGGCAAGGTTTCCATTGCATCTGACTATTTCTTGAAAGAATGTTGAGACTCATATTTTCAGCTTGCCCTTGAGGTGACACCCAGTAACCCAGAAAGCTACACTGAATATATTTCTCAAAAATAAATTAAATGTTTATCTTCAGCATTTGTACAGCCTTATTTTTCATTATTAGAAAATTTGACAGTATAGACTTCTACCCTTCTGAAAGTCTGTCCTGCTCCTGGTGGTGAATGTTACAGGATTTTCTCTTCTTAAATCTCTCCTGAGGTAGAGATTTCACAAATGAAAACCCAAAGTACCTCCTTGGTCCTTCTCAAAAGATTTTGCCGGTTCTGTTTTTTCTGACCAAGACATGTAGAATCAAAAAGTTGTGAAGTTGGCAAAGAGATTCTGAAATCTAGCTAAGTCTCTTAACTGAGTGGTTTGAAACAACACTCGTGAAGAGGAGAATAGGAAAGAGGAAGTTTTAAAAAGTTATGCTGGTCACCATAGTCAGCAAGTACAGCACTAGCTATACCAGCAGCAAACCCTGAGTGCCTTTCATAGCAAATGGCAATCCTCCCTGTGACAATGATGAGATTTACAAGATGATGTGATTTGTCTGCATGAAGACTTCACTGTAAAATGTGAAAGCCTTCTTATATCGCTTCTGCTTGTAAAGCACATTTATGTTCTGAAAAAGTAACCAACACAAAATATTTAATATTAGCTTGCAAGGCAGGAAATAAGGGAACTACCATTTCACTACTGAGTATGCAACATTAGCAATTGTAAAAAAAAAAAATGGGAGAAATTAGTGAGCATTTAGTTTGTCTGCAGAATGATGCAGAAACACATCTAGTACATGTGCAAGTGTACTAGGGACTTGTCTTCTGGCACTGAATTAAGGGTCTTCCCTTTATTCTCTGTACATTACATAAGTGAGAAATTGATTGCTATACTCCCACTATAGATCACTCCAGCCTTATCTAATTAAAATGAACTTAATCCTTTCCTTGTGTGGGCAATTCATTCAATTACTTTACTATAAATTTATAAAACTTGGAAATCTCCTCCCCACCCTGACTCTTTCAGACACTTTCCTCCACTCCTACTTCCGCTTCCCTCACCTCAACAGTTTCTGTGGCTTGATGAGACTATTAGAATTCCTTTCATGAGCCTGGTAGGAATAGTCAGCAGCCTCTAAAGAACTGATATCTCTGGCATTGTAATAAATCTCTGAAGTTCTTTCCATTTATCTTAGGCAATGTAACCTGAACTGCAGTAACTGAGTTTTTTCTGTGTTTTCAATGATCCCCTGGACATTTCAGATCATTTAAACACCAGAAGTCTAACACTATCGTTGACTTTGTAAAAGGGTTTGACAATTTTTTTCCCTTTAATTGTAATTCTACTAGTTAAAATGTAAGCAATAAATTCACTCATCAGAATACAAAATGACTACTTATTTGTGTCAGGAGGGAATTTACTCCCTATTGTACATGTCATTTACAACACTTACACAATTTTCTAGATTAATTTTTAAGCATTTCGAGGTGGTCACTTTTCATGGAAGCAGAATTCAAAACAATATAATGGGCTTTGACTGTAATGTGTGATGATTCACTGGAGTTTAAACATACAAATGGCAAAAATGAGTGGGATAAAGGTTCACTTAATTGATTATCTTGTATTTAACACCGATTGCAGATAAATCTCTAAGGAAGAGAAGAACTGCGTATAGCATTTGTTTTCCTATCCTCCAACTTATTACCACTCACTTTGTAATATCTAAGAATTTAATGCTCCTCAGTGGTTCTCTTTAACATAAAGTTGTCCAGTCTCCCTTAGAACCCAGCACAAGCTAAAATTTTAACAACCACAGGCATCAACAAATTTGAATATCAACAAATATCGGAGTTTTACTATTAATTCCTGAAAAATATACCTCCTTTTATTTGTTTTGGATATAGCTCCTAACAGCTTTTTTTTATGTCCTTCAATATTTAAAAACAAACAAACAAAAATGTATCAAAAGCCTATATGCCTGTGTTTTGTTTTGAAGTAAAACAGAACTAATTTTCTGTTCAGTGATTTTACTTTTTTATCTGGGCCTCTTCTAACTAACTAAACTCTGAAATTAACAGGATATTGTTCAGAAACTGTTCACTCTCACATTGATAAGACCTGATTATACCAAGGAATGGTATGCAGAGAACCCTTGTTTATACTATAACAATCTTGCTATAACAACGAAGGTCAGGTAACTTTGTTATTTGCCCTGTTGGAGGATCAGAAGTAGAAAAGCGTAGAGGGGTCACACCTGCAGGGACAAGCAATTGGGACAAGTGACCCAAAACTGACCAACAGGATATTCCATCCCATCTGCATCATGCTCAATATAAAAGCTGAGGGATCAAAGGGTCAACTCTCTTCGATGGCTGACATCCGAGGAAGACCCTGCCTGTTCATTTGCCTTTGATCCTAATCCGAGCTCCTGTCAGTCCCTGTCAGTCGAGTCTGAGACTTTTCCTTATGCCTGCTGGCAACGTAATCATCATCCTGGGAGCTTGATACGGTTTTGTATATACTATATACATCATTATTATTATTATTATTATTGTTGTTGTTGTTATTTATTTCATTACTTATTAGTATTTTCATTAAAGTAGTTTAGGTTTTTCTAAACTTATTTTTTTTTCCAGTATTGTTTCCAATATTCCTTCTATGTCAATGGCTTCATTTGGGAGTAAACCTCCAAGCTTCCCCACCTAATTATTTAAAAATCTAGCATTCATGAAGAAGCATGTATACTCTTGCCTTGGCTCTCCTTTTACAAACTATATAAACAAACCTCTAAAGGCTTGTATTTTTACTTATTTAATTATTCCCATTTTCTGGCACGTATTTCTTTTAAACATACCAAACATTTATGTCTTCTTCAACAAGAAAAGTTCCATCCTAAGGCATGCAGTCATCTGTATCTGCTTGCTGTTCCCATATCTTCTTGTAATATATATATGGCAGATGGGAACAAGGTTTTTCTAAAACATTCTCTTCACATGTATGGAAATAAGCCAAAATAGAAGATTAAAGAATGTTTCAGTTTTTAAGAGTAAGCAAAATCAGAAACAACACTGAAAACTCTGTTTTGATTGTAAAGTATTGCCACGACTATTAGAAATACCTGTGTGTGTATATGTGTGTGTTTATCAGTATTTTGATAGCTTTACAGTCATTACTCTTTTCATAAAGAGTTACACACAGATTATCTGGTAGCAGTGGACCAAAATAAGGAAATTCATTTTCCAGTGTTTCTCCCTAACTCTATCAAGAGAAATTAAAATTAAGACCTTAAAACTAAGTAAGTCCTGCAAATGCTAATATTTCTGCTTTCCTTTGTTCTACTTATGAGTACTCAAGACAGCTTTACAGAAAATTTAAGAGGAATCTACTTCTCCAGCCCTCTTTCAAAAAAGGTTTAATGGTGTAATATTTTTAATGGAAACAGGCTTATTTTACTTGCCTGAAATGACTGACTTGTTCTAATTAAATAAATATAATAAAGGAAAAAGTTACAAAACCTTTTTAAAAATATTTGTTATTTGGTCTTAAATGGCAAGCAAGTGACTTGACTAACAACCTTGAACCATCATTATAATTTATAGTACTATACCAGTATAGGTCACGCTGGAAAGCTGCCAATCATCTGTCTGTTATTCTCTAATTCACTTTTATAGTAAAATTAATGTGTGAACCCACAGATGCTAAAGGAATTTTAACAAATGTTCATGCATTTATAGTGGAAATTTCATATAGGCTGTCAAATTATATATTCCATGAGGTTGTTTTTTAATAAAATGTCTGTCTTTATTAAAAGCGCATTAAAATGAATGAGGGTAAAAGATGATGTTCACTGAGCAATTAGGCTGATATAAGTGTGCCTGACAAGGCTCTAGAAAAAAAAAAATCATCAACAACTCAGTATGCATGCACATATCATAACAGATTTAAATACACACTAAAATGCATTTAGAAAACAACAACACATATTGTGAGAAACAATAACAGTTCATATCAGTTCATATCCTTTAACTAATACCATTAAGAAATGAACAAAACGAGGTTAGCGCATGTTAGGTGAAGTTGTGTCACTGTTAAATATCATACTATAACACATGAGTTTTTAGAAGAACTTACTACATCTGTAAAGGCATTCTACAGCATAATGAAGCAAAATGAACTTGTAAAATATTACAATAATTGTAAATGGTACGACTGTCAGTACTATGCCACTAATTATGTCCAGATAGTAATGATTATTTTACCTGTGCAATGAGGCTCTTCCTAGTGTGCTAATAAGTTAAGCCATTAGTTATGAAAATCAAGATATAAAATTATGAAGAATTAGGCCATATTTTAATCATCTTGTAGAATTGCCTTGGCTTTTGGAACATGTTGTCCAATAGTACAAAGGTAGATTCTCCTTCTATTGGATCCCTAATTATATCACTCATTTGGGATATACCAAGGAATAGAGCTTATGCAAAGTAATTGCAGCAGAATAATTTTCCTAAACTCTGACATGGACTTTAAGCCTTTAGATATGGAACACATATATGTCATGTAATAAATAGTTTGAAATTTTTGAGTGCAGACACAATTGCATCATTAATAGAATATTTCAGTGTTGTCCTGTCCAATCTGCATTTGAAATTTTCACTAAAGATTTTGAATTTGCTTGTAAAGAAAAATAGATTTCCAGATTTCAGGTTGTGTGCTGCCTGCAGCTGATATCAAAATAAAATAAGAATTTGCTTATATGCTTGTATAAAATATCTGAGGCATTGCACATTTGAGAAATAAATTAGTACATTACTTATTTTTAAATACATACTTTCTTTGTAAGTGGATGGTTTTCTGAAGTGAGAATATTAAGCATCTGCTTATGAAATATTACAAGACTAGGCCTCTGATTAATTATAGTATCTGGCATTAATTTTATTCCCATTGCTGGCATAGGCTTAATCTATCCAAAAACATGGTGACATGGTCAGATATACACCCACGTGGTTAGTTCTGTTTCGCCAGCTCTGCAGACTTTTGCCCATTCTTTTCATAAATCAAAAGACTCCAAGAAGCATAACTGTGGGTAAGCCTGCCTTAGAAAATCATGGTCAAAAAATAAATATTAATAGTTAATTGTATAGAAGTGCTGAACTTGATTTACTCTACAAAAGATACAACAAAATTAATATGTATTGAAATTATTCTACAAGTAAAGAATTTTTCTATCCATTACAGGCTCATGTAACACCAAATCTTGTTATGGACTTACAAATAAAAAGGATTTCCCAAGAATCCTTAAATGAAGCAAATATTACCTAGGGATTTAAATTCTCCTCCTTGCAGGCAGTATGTCCAAGGCCTTCAGTGATATTCTTTAGAGGATTATACAAATTTGCCCAATCGCAGCACACAGGTGCTGCCCAACCAAATGCTTGGATGAAAAAAACAAATGCTTGGTTTGTTCTTACTGTGACTCTGTTAGAATATTAATGTAGCTTCATCTTTTCATTTGCATAGGTTAATCAGAGGAAGAACTGCTACTGCAGTTTTTCATTGCCCAGCTCAGGCAAGTCTACATGATATTCAGTTTATTAAGGGGTTATTAATGAATCTGCCTCTGGTGTTTATGAATAGCCTTCCATCCGCTCTTGCTCTACTTGTTCTACTACTAACTCCATCTTTGAATCACTATTAGCAGCCTTAAGTTGCATGGAAAGCCTATTCAGATCCTTTGTGTTTCTGTGTGTTTCCCCTCTAGTTTTTTTACGTATAAATAAGATAACGCACTGGGGTCCAAAGTAAAACTGGTGTGATAACTTTACTCAAGAATTTCCAAGGTCTGTGGCACCCTAATTCCATATGAGAAACTGCTTAAATCTTCCAATTCTAGTACCGTATTATATTATTCAGATATAAATATATCTAATCATTTGATGAAAGAGAGGATTAATTGTTTTTAAAGCAAGGACAGGTTTTGGCTTTGCTTTTGTTAATTGAGATGATGAGTCTGTACAAATTTTCATTAACACTACCAAGTAATACAGGTGTTTTTTTTTTTTTTTTTTTTCTCTCCCTCTCTCATTTCACAGTCCTTAAGTTATCTAATGGTTTACTTGCTTTCACAGAAAAATTGTTAGAATGTACTGAGAGACATATTTTTTAAAACTAACGATGTAATAGATCAGCTTGACTGAGTGGTTTTACTTACAATATTCATTGGTTCAGCATGAAACACAACACATCACTTAAATTGTATTCATTAAAGAGTCTGTACGTAAAATATTTAAAGTGAGAATAGAAAGCTCTCAACAGAAGTTAAATAGCCTTTGGGGAGAGAAGGCATTGCTCGAAACTAGTCAGCCTATCAATCTTGGAAATATCAACAGCCCAGAAGAATTCAGTGTGTCTATCAAACAAAATTCCACAAAGGTATATTAAAAAGCAAAACAATTCCAGTCTTATGTATTTTATTCATTGGACCCTGCCAGCTTGTTTTGGAAAAAAAAAAAAAACCCAAAACAAAAAACCAACAAACCAACAACCAAGCCAAAACAAAAAACCTACCTGAATGAACAGAAAAATACACATTTGTAGATCTTCCCTTTCTTTCCCTGCTATGCCCTACCCTCTCACTGCATTCACACATACCATTTTTTACTTCAAGAACATACTTTACTCTCTTTTTATTTCCCCCTCTTTAGAATCCTAGTAGATAGTTCTTTCTTATAAATTGTAATGAATGCTGGTCAATATATACACTTCTCAGGCAGCTACAAACTAGTTACTAATTGAGTCTGTTCACCTTAATGTATTTCATATCCATGAATTACTTGGAAATAGTTGATGATAACCTGCTATTTTTACTTGTACTTGTCCCTAATGCATGGAGATTCCATAAGAACGCAGAACTTGGAAAGTTCTGGAGACACAGGTTACTCTAAACTTTCCATTATTAATAAAGAAAATATATAATTTGAATTAGTGAAAATAAAACATGTGTACATCAATAGTGATTAAAAACATTATTCTTTCTCTTTATTTTATTTTATTTTATTTGTCCATTTTTCACCCGCTAAACTTTCTACCTCCTTTGCCCAAGAGATGTAGGGAGATGGGGAACAGGGGTTATGGTCAGTTCATAAAGGTTTGTCTCTGCTGCTCATTCTTCCTCACGTTTTTTTTCCTGCTTTATCATGGGTCCTTCCTGGAGGATACAGCCCTTAGGGAATTTTCCCAGTGTGGGTTCTTCCCACAGGCTGCAGTCCTTCATTAACTGCTCCAGCACAGGTCTTTTCCATGGGGCACAGTCCTTCAGGAATGGACTGCTCCAGCATGGGTCCCCAATGAACCACAAGTCCTGAAAGAAAACTTGCTCCTGTGTGGGCTCTTCTCTATGGGCTGCAGTCTCCTCCGGGGACTGATCCAGCATGGGTCCTCCACAGGCTGCAGTGTGAATACCTGCTCCATCATAGTCTGCTAAGGGCTGCAAGGGGACAACCTACATCATCGTCTTCACCACAGGCTGTAGAGAAATCTGCTGTGGTTCTCCCACTTCTTTTTCACTGTTTGGAGGTTGTTTCTCTCATATTTTCTCACTCCCCTCTCATAGCAGCTCTGCAGCATTTTTTACTGTTTCTGGAATACGTTATCACAGTGGTGCTACCAGTGTTGCTGACTGGTTCATCTTTGTCCATCTGCGAGTCTGTTTTGGAGCCCACCAAAACTGTCTGTGTCTGACTGGAGGACACCTTCTGGTGCCTTCTTACAGAAGTTCCCCCTACAGGCCTCCCTTCCTCCCCCAGAAACCTTGCCACTCAAACCCAATGCAGCACAGCACTGACAGCTGGTGAAGGGACTTGATCGTTTTTCTCTGCCCTGCCCTGGTGAGATACATCCAGAGTCCAGGCCTCGGCTTCCCGATACAAGACAGACACAGACTTAGTGGACTGAGTCCAGTGAAGGGCCACAAAGGTGATGAAGCATCTGAAGAATCATATGAGGAAAGACTGAAAGAGTTGGGACTATTCAACCTGTGGAAGAGGAGGCTTGGGGAATCTAATCAATGCGTTTGAATACTTGATGGGAAGGAGTAAAGAATGTGAAATCAAATTTCTCAGTGTTGTCCACTGACAGGAGAAGAGGCAATGGGCCCAAACTGAAAGACAAATCAATTTAAACATAAGAAAAAATATTAATGTGGGGATGATCAAACACTGGAGCTGGTTGCCCAGATTGTGAAGTCACTATCCTTGGAGATATAAAGCATCTGGCTGGGCATGGCCCTGTGTAATCTGCTGTCATGGATTTCCACGGGCACTTTCCAACCTCAACCATTCTGTGTGGTTCTGTGTGAAATTTACTCTGATATTTGTTCTCACATCTGCTGCATTTTGTTTAGTTTGCTATTCTTTCTCTTCCTAACTATCCACTAACTCTTGAGTGTACAGGTTGTTTTGCAAGAAGAATTAAAAGGAACTAGATTCCTAAGTAGCTGATTTTGAAAGAACTGCCTCTTATCCTTAAAATCTGAACTCTCAATGTCTTGTGATTGCCATATCAGTCAATAACAACTATTCTTCCTAGTAAGAGCAAACAAGCCATAATGTTAGCTTCTGTTTCTTCTCTAGGCTCTTCTGGCACGACAATGGTTTCTAACATCCAAGCAATGCAATCAGGCATTAGTAAACCTGTCAGGCACTTGCTAAACTTTAGGCCCTTTGCCATTATACTTGCTTATTTGCAAATCTTTGGTGTTTTTGCCAATAAGAACAGTTTCTGCAGTTTTAGATGAAGAGTACTCAGGTCTGATTCTGCTTTTAACTTAAACATTAAATCTTTCAGAATAATATATGGCTGGCCTGAGCTGCCTGATACATTTTCTTCTACAGGGAAGAAAATAACGTCTTGAAAAGTGTGACAAGCCAGACTCAACAGCAGAAAACTCCTCTGCAGAAGGTGAAAACAGAGGAAAATAAATATTATTTTCACACGGGCTAGAAAAAAATGCTGGACTTTATGAAATTCCCTCATAGCTCTTCATCCAGTCTTGTAGTGGTAAGGGCAAACAAGAAGGTGAAAGAATGGTTCTCTTAACATCCTTTCATCTCCTAACTCCTGGCCCTTTAGGCCAACTGCAATTTGTAATTCTGATTGCAGCAGAACAGCTCCTGACATTCACCCCAGTGTACCCAAGAGCTGCTGGTGGCTCTGTTTTTTTACAGTATGTTTTTTCATACTGTAAAATCAAGCACTGAAATTGAGTGAGATAATATATCTCAAACTTTATTTGAATTCTACATTACTATAAAGTAAGGAGGAGGTGTTTATTCAGATAGTACTATAACAGAGCAATAATAATTTATATATATAAAGATAACCAGGAAAAATATACGCAAGTTTACTGCTTACTTCATAATAACTTAATTACTACTTGGACTTAGTCCTATTTGGACTCTCTCCCTTACCCAGCTGATTATAACTCTGTCAGTAATTGAAACCACAGAGACAGATTTTTCTTGTAAACTACTTTAGATTTAATGATCCAATCTTTTCTGTCTTTAACACCTAATTTTTATGTAACCATTCAGAAGCATTAGACTACTCACACTAAAACAGGTGTAGTAAATTATTTCACATTATCCTATACATCTTGCAAGTGAAAATTTTAATCAGGTTTCTTAACATTTTTTTGGCTCTTTACTTCATAATGAGATTACAGTCACGATTATTAAGAATTATTTTGAGATGTAGAAAATTTTATGTGTGTATCAATCTCAATTGTATTCTTAAGTCTCTGACCTGGAAAACATAGCACTTCATTTGTATATATGTATATATGTTAGTCTTACAAAACATGGGTAATATTTCCCCCAGTGCAAATGAAGACCAAAATAAAATGATCATAGTATATCAAAATTGGTGGGCCCTTTGCGTAATAAGTCAGCTAACTTTACATTATAGTATGAAAGGACCTTTGTCTTTTCACACTTATGAGGAGTTATAAAAGTTTTCTGCAACTTCTAGGCCTCAAGCTCGAAGTCTCAGCTTTCTGTTTGCTGATTTGTTATGAAAAACTGCAGATAAGTAGAGGATTTGATGTATTTTCACAGGAAACCTCAAAAGTGTAAAATAATTTCACGTATAACAATAAATATATAATTTTTTAAAAATTACTCAATCATTTAGAAATAAAATACTTTTTTTAAAAAAATACATTTCTGACAGAAATATTGTTTGATATATTTTGATCTCCTGACAATAAATGCAGAAAGGAAGAATGGCATCCTCATGAGCACAGAGACAATCTCTTGAGAACTGCTTTACGAAGGATTAATATTTTTCTTTAAACACATAATGGAAGTATCAACAGGTCCACATGTGCAAGATCTTTTGTTATTCTAAAGCAGGGATTTGTAAAAGCAAGCAAACAAAAGCTCACCATCTAGGCCAGATGTAAACACAGTGGCCTCATTTTTACAGTTCCTAATAATTTACTTCTTCCTCTGAAATATGCCAGTGCCAACATGTACAGAAGCCATACTGGTTGGTGCCTAATTTTAGGCACATATGTGAGAACATTGGCTTTCATATTTTTCAAGTAGCAGAATGCAAACTGAACTTCTAACCTCCTTTTTTCATTTTTTTTTCCTCTGGCAGCTACAATGAGCATACAAATGACACTGTGATACTTCAGCACAGATATAGGCATCATCTGTGAACATCGAGTTTATTTGTTAGAGTTAAGATCCAAGACAAAGTCAAAATAGAATTATGTGTTGGTCTTGTGCTTAAATTTAAACTTGATATTTATTCCTCTTTCAGCTCAGAGCAATGTTCCAAAAGCAAGGCAAAGACCTGAAATATATTCAGTATATGTTTTTCAAATGGAGGACTGTGAGAGCAGACAAGAATAGTGTCATTTTCCATTTATTTAGATTTATTCAGAATATTTTTAGGCAATAAGATAAAAATTGACACTTTCAGAAAAGCAAAGCTTTGTAGGAATCGTGTCACAGTAAAGAATTACTGTTACTGTGAAGACAAAAAATTGTATAAGAGCTTTCCCATAATATTTTGAGGTCAGGAAGGGACACTCATACTCTAAATGAAGGTTTTAAAACTGATAAGGAACACTAGGTTTAAAGTTTGCAGTTTAAATACAAGATACTTAATTTATCACAAGGTACTGCAAAAGATTTCTCAGAATACCACTCAAAAATAATTTTTCATTAACACGGTATTATGCTTGGATGTAAATGTGTTGAAAATAATTGGGAAGAGAGTAATTCTTGTTTTTATTTTCTTGCTTTCCACCTTTTCTTACTCAAAGATCATATTATATCATCCTTCTGAATCTGTTGGTCTTAATTTTTGTTTTTAAATTTGTTTGCAATTTTATTGACTGGTACCTCTTACAGAATATGTTGATGATAATCTGTTTTGATCAGGCATTTATTACAAGTGATACATTTCTCTGCCCCAGGTAGATTAGAGTTGTACTCATCATGCAATTTCTGGATCGTCATGTTTACAAGTGCGGTATTAATTTTACTCAATATACTGGGAGTTTTACATACAGTATTCATTAAGGTAATCTTCACATGAATACATGTGGAAAATGTTATGCAGAAATCCAGCAACGGAAACTTTTTAATCAGATTTGCTCACATGCTCACTCAGAAAATGGAATGTGGGATGATCAAATATCCTGCTGACTATTTTTAGCTTTCCTAATTAACTGGTAATGATTTATAGACATTTTGACATGGCTTTTTATGCCAAATTAATATTTCAAAAGAGCTACCATCACACAGATACCACTTACCAAAACAATAATAAAAAGTTTGTATCCACTTGGGTTCACGTTGGCCTCTTTTCAAAAGTCTTTATCAATCAAACCTGGATGAAATCAGTGAGAGCTCTTGGCTATTGAGAACCCTTATGCTGAAGCTACTTGTATTGCTTATCCTTACACATGGAATAAAAACATCTTTCTTATCAAAGTCAGTTCAGAATAAATCAATGTCTGTAGGAAACGAATAATAAATTTATTATTAAAATGAAATGTAAAAATAGTAAGTCATAAATATGGTAGGTCTCTGAAGCTACAATAGCTTCTTATGTGTCATTCTTGGAAATGGTGGTCATAATAAATTCTCCTGTTTATAACCTCTCACTGCATGAGCTGTCAGCCCAGCAAACATAAAGTAGGGGCTTTCAAGAAACACTGAAGTGCTGGTGGGTGTTAGTTTCTTTTTGTATCTTAATGCTAGCTCTATCACCCTCATTTATGACTAGAGAGTAAAACACTTCTTTGTGCTGAATAGTGGCTGTGGCAAGCACTATGGAATTTAATATGCAGGTATAATGACCTTGTTCAAAAACCAAGGTGTTATGCCTATATGAAGAGAGCTGTATACATGTACATGTATGTTAAGAATGTTGCATATTCAAACAATTTTAATACAAACAATTTTTTCTAACATCCATCGTGGATTTAGATCCCACCATCTATGTTCAAATAGAGCATTGTAACATATTCTGCAACTGACCTATTGGAGCTGTTCAACACTCCCAAAAAATTGCAAGACTGACTCAGTAATTTGAAATAAGTACATCCAAATTTAGTTTATACCTACAAAACTAAATTCTAAGCGTACATTTTTGTGTGTGTTTTTGCTTTGTCAGTACTAACATTTGACAAGTCCTCAGACATTGCATTGCTAAATA
Source organism: Nycticryphes semicollaris (assembly GCA_013400055.1). Classification (NCBI taxonomy): domain Eukaryota; kingdom Metazoa; phylum Chordata; class Aves; order Charadriiformes; family Rostratulidae; genus Nycticryphes; species Nycticryphes semicollaris. The sequence continues at coordinate 50,408 of VXBJ01006538.1, read as the reverse complement.
AAGTGTATATTTTTATGACTGCTTATGCTAAAGAAAAGATAACAGTAAAACCCCACAATAAAAGAGGTTTGGGTGTTTGTTTCTGTTTTTTTATTTTTATTTTTTTCTCAGCATGTACCACCCTTATATGAGCTATTACCAATTCTTCTAGGCTCACCCATAAAGAAATTATTGGAAATAGCTTGACATTTATGCATTTCCTTTTGACATTATCAGGGTTAATTAAATGATAACCTCCCCATTCATGGAACATGTGAGAGGCAATAATGTCACCTGGGCTCATAACCGCAGAAGCTGCACAAGGTAATGTTTACTGCTCCAGCACCTATTATGCAAATAATTAGAAAGAGAAAGAAAACCAGAAAATCAGTCTTTAATCTTATCACATTGGAATGAGAAGGATAAGAAATATATCTGCATAGCTCTCTTCAATAGCAACACATCTTTGGACAGTACAGTTCAATATCTAAGGTCAAAAGTTAAGTTTAGCATTGCCATCCTCAAAGAGATGCATATCTCAAGTGAGTAATGGACAAGAAGATCACACTAATTCCACTTTCAGAATCCATTATATTCAAGAATGAAAAAGTTTCAAGTATTAAGTTTTATAATAATCAAGCTGGCAGTAAGGTAAGGGAGGGAAGTTAAGAACTTTTAATCATTTAAGTAGCTGGATACTGAGGATTGATCTTTTACTGGAACAGCTGCATTGCACAGTATCATACGATGAGATGACAGAATCAAAATACCAGGAATTTGCACCCCCAAGTTACTGCTCGGAGTCTTGGGTGTTTTTTATTTTTTTTTTTAAGAAGAAACAAATGAAACGATCCTACAGTGTGAAATAAGTATTTTATCACAAATAAGTATTAAGTTGTAATTTTTTACTCTCAGAAGAGATTTACAAAGGAAGGGAAATGAGGTAGTGAGAAATACTGTAGAGAAGAGACATAGTGCCAAATTAGGGAGGTTTTATTAAATTTGGATTTTGGGAAAAAAGTGAAAGTTTAATGAAAATGACCAAAACAGAGTCACCCTAGCACAACCCTGTAGCTTTCTAAAGAACTTGGACAGGAGCTAGCATCTGCAGCTGAGTTAGTGGCTGAAGGCATTCAGTCTATGCACATAGAATTTGCAAGTGTGGTTGAAATGGGACCTACATTTTTAACACAGAAAAAATTGCAAAACATCAAGGACACCTGAGGTATCTCCCAAAATACCTGGAGAGTTAAGAATTGAAACCCTTGTACCTCAACTCCTTCTTGTAATACTGAGTACTAAACATTCTATTTAGAAACGTTACTAAAAAGCCTACAGAGAGCAAAACTTTCTATATTCAGTGAAAGAATACAGAAGAGAGAACATGATTCATTGGTAGGACTCCCAGGCCACAGGTGATTTTCACAGCTCTCTAGATACCTACTTAATCTAGTTAACCAACAGGGTGGGGACAGGCTGTTCTAACAGATCTCTGTCCATAAGGAGAGTGGTGGAGAGTTCCACACATGAAGGAAATTGCATGTGAGAGCTATAATTAAGAGCTATTCATAAACATTATGATGCAATGAAAGTGAGCTAAGACATAACTCTGTTTTTATATAATTTTAATGAAAATAAAGGTGATAAATTCAAGGACATAGTTTTGCTGCTGTTGTTTTGTCCTTTTTTTTTCCCCAAAGGTTTTTCTTTTTCAGGGGTTTTCTTTTTGTTGTTGTTTGTAACCAGCCTGCTTTATTGATATTAGTAATCAATGTACATATCCTCATTTTACTTTAAGAAACAAAATCTTGACAAATGCATTAATATATTTCTTTTAGGAGACCTAAAAACAAATCAGAATTTTAGATTTTCTTGTTATTATGCAGAAAATAGTGGGCAATATCAAGAGATTTTGAGGCTTGCTTTACTTTTTAATCCTGAAATCTGGTAGCTTTTCTAAATCTTATTTGTACCATGATAAATAGTATCTCAAAGAAGATGTCTCCATTTTCTATCCACTTAGAGTAAAATATATATAGAAAGTATATGTAATCCTAAGTGCTATTTGAGAATATTCAGATAATATCACGTCAGCAAGTGACTTGGAAATCGACTGTCCTTGTACACATTTTACTGAAGTTTGTCAATACATTTCTGACTCTTTTAGGGCCTGAGCTCCTCTTGAAGATTTCAGAAACACATACTTGCCTACCATAACTATCTGTGTAAACACGGAATATAATGAGTAAATCATAATGGTGACATACTTCTTTAATTGTACATTATATTCAGTAAAAATATTGCTTTAAACCAAATATATTTGTAGATTATGTAACATGTATGATTTTTTTTTTAAACCAATATATTTGAAGTATTGGCTTTCAGATGTTCTTACAGATATGTCAACTGGTCTTATCATACTCAGCAAATAATCTGTTTCCTTTCAGATTAATTTCCTCTTTCCCCCAACACCCTGGCCCAAATACTGCAGGCAATTATGTTCTGATAGCAAAAGATATAAAAGCAAGAAACCATCCAGCTCTGTCTAAGAAGGAATTACATAATTAAGTCCTTACTATATTATCTGCACTTAAGGAACAAGTTCTTCAAATCCTCTATGTATAAAAAACTTACACAAGCTTTATTGATCTGGAGAGCTGTCAGCCTAGCTGCTCTATGCTGAGCAACAGCTGAAGATCAGGGCCCAGAGATTTAGCAAATAGAAAATATTTTTTTTTCTGTTTCATTTGTTTTCAGAGCATTTTTATACAAGTTATTTGCAATTGTTATCCTCACAGAGAAGTCCATATTTTACCTTTTCCTTGTAAGTTTCTTATGTGACCCTACAGAATGGTATCATACTAACTTTGGAAATTATATTCAGTGTTTTAAAAAAGGGAGGGGAGTAGGAAGAAATCAGGTGGAGTTGTAACAATGGTGGAGCAAGCATGGCATGCATCCTGACGACTATGCATCATGGAGGGACAATCTAGGTAGGATGCCCTTAAGCACTGCTTTCAAGAAAAGTGGGAGCAGGCAACTCCCAGCAGGCTGGCCAGGGATGATGGCTGGAAGGAGGCCAAGAAGCTACTATCTGTCAAGCCTTAAAACATTCAGTACTGGAAATAGCTCAAGGTACACAAAGAGAAGTGGGATGGGGTTCATAAATTTCTCAGAGGACAGTTTTGGAAGCACATGCTATATTATATTAAATATTCCTGCAAGACTTAAAGCTCTAACCTATGCCCCTGCAGCTATGTCTACATTTGCAAGTAAATGCAATCTGCTCTGAAATAAATGGAGATCAGCATGTTAAAAGAGCTAGTGCTGAAGTCTCTATCTCTTGTGCAATTAGGATTTTTGTATTGGATTAGGTTTCTCTGATCTGAACAAAAAGTCTCCATATGTGTGGCTGGAGGCTGTTCAGTCATTGTTTCAAATTGTGATATGTTAATTGGTGGTTCGGGCTCATCAGTATACACTTGGAGTGAAGCTTCCAGTCTACTTTCCTCCAAAAGGAATCCAGTTTTGTGAGCACGGGAACTTTTGATACAGGAAGAATAATCAGGAAATTTGCTTCACAATGGTTTTAGTATTGCAAAGCAGATTTGTGTTGCAGAAGCAACTAGTTATCTCAGATGCTAGACAGAGAAATTTGCCATGACCAACCCAGAATCACTGACAATTCTACTGGGCGGGAAAAAAATTGAAATATCTATTTTTAAAAAGGAGTGTTGAAACGCAATAAAAACTGAGGAAATAAGATAATACAATTAATATTCAAGAGGTTTAGAAAGGAAACTAGGGAAACAGTTCTAGATGTAGCATACTAGGCAGGATGGCAGGCACTTGCATCCATTATTGTGCATCCCTTAAAGGAATTTGTGTAAGTTGTTTCCCCATTATCTTGGTTTCTAAACAGTTGAGGAGTCTCATAGCAATCAAAAGGCTTATTCACTTTACCATCTGCAGCAGCTTGTCTGAATGATTCCTAAGCCATTTCAGCCAAAATGTACTAGGTCATGTTAAATAGTTAAAATTTTAAAAATGTACATAATTTCTAACCTGAATGTTTTCATCAAAATGGGAAAAGTGGGGAGCTATCAGTTATAGGAGCATCAGAAAGAGAGATTTGAATGAGTAATGATCACTAGCACAGGCACTGATGGCAAACAACTGGATGCAGACTCTACCACTGTGGGAATAAGCTACGGGAATACAGCTCAAGCATTAAGTTTATCACAAACATCAAACCCCACTGAGTTCATTGTTCCATACAAGTTTTCATAGCTGAATCTTTGGATCCTTTTATTCTTAACATCCTTCCAGATTTTTCAGTGCATGTCTCTAAATAATTATGTAATCACCGCCAATTACATTTTTTTGAAGTTATGCACCACATAATTGAGCAATACAGAGATGCATTAAAATTTCAATACTGTTATCCATCTTTCTGTAGTATTAAACATGTTTCTGGAGCTTTTTGGTGCTTTCCTAATTAAAAGAAAATTGTATATGTCCCGATACAAAAAAAAAAAAAAGTATTCCTACAGAAAAAGAATAGTGGACTTGACATGACTGGTGCTTATTTCCGTGTGTGTTTTTAAGCCCTCTGCTTCTTGAGTAACCAAGTAAAATTTTAAAATATAAACATTTTGGAAATAAGGCTTGGTTTTATACCTTTTTTTTTTCCCTTCCACATTCATTACATTTCCTATCATTCTTCTACTTCTTCATTCCATGTAATTATTTAATAATTTGCTGCAGAAATGTTTAATTCATGTCTTACTATGTCCTTCCACATATTTCAGAACTGCATTCCTGAGTTTTCACTTTCTCGTGACACACTACAACGCAGTTTCAAACCTACTTTCCAATTAATTTGCACAGGAGCACATGTGAAATACAAAAACGGGACTTGAGTTGCAATTTCTGAATTATTTCTGAGCAAAGGCCACTAGCCCCAATTTTTTTTGCATTACTTAGCCCCAGCTGTTTCACTCATAATATATTTGCTTAAAATATGAAAATATTTCTGAGCAAAGGCCACTAGCCCCAATTTTTTTTGCATTACTTAGCCCCAGCTGTTTCACTCATAATATATTTGCTTAAAATTAATAGGTTATAGAAATTAGACTCAAAATTTTAAATCTTTAGGGAAAATATACCTATTGATAAAATGGTTTGTTGAAAAGAAAATAAAAAAGGAAATGTTTTTAAAAATTCACCTATGGGAATTTCCCATCAGCTGTACAAAAATGGCTGCATAGCCTCAGACTGACAATATAGTGTAAATTTTCTAAAATTTGCCAGTGGAAGCCAATGGGATAGTAAATAAAAAGCCATTAGTCATTATATTTCCCATTGTCAAAACTTATATAGTATGCAGTATAAAATATCACTTTCTTCTCTGAAAAATAAAATAACGTTAGGCAAATTCCTCTTTCCCTTGTATTAGAAAAAATTCTAAAACAACATAGGTGTTAAAATCTTTGGATGACACTCAAAATGAGGTAACAGTGAAAAGTGTCTTCTGTTTCCCTTACCTGGTTGTTTCATGAACAGGAGTCATTTCCCCATATAAGAGAATAATGAAAGTTTATTTGCTAGTAACCAGAAGGTAAATGCTATTGAATTTTGTTTCACAGTTCTAGTTCTAGTAAAAACACTGTACTAAAAAAAAATAATCTTCAAGTCTGAGAAAGATGTTGATGCATCAAAGAAAGCAAGAAAATGGAAATTTTATTATGTATATCTATTTTTGTCAAATACTGTACATTAAACAGACCTTTTAGAAAATAAAGAGCTTGATTCATCCCTTAGTAATAAAATGATAAATCAGTTCCAATTTAATTCACTTAATTCAGTTGAATCACTTCAGGGAAAACCCAAGATAACTGAAGCAGTATTTGGCTCACAGTCACCATTTCCAGCTTCAAAGTCTGTTCCTGGTTCATCTAAAAAAACCGTATAAGACAATGAAAAAAAAAAAAAAGTTTATTTAGCTGAGAAGTGTGCACTAATAGAGAATGTGCTCTACCTCCTACCCCCATATCTGACCTGGACTAACAAAGACCTTTATGGTTTCACTCTTCCTCAGATCAAGATAAAGCTCATAAAGGTTTTCATGACTGCAGGTCAAGGTGTGATTATCAAGGCCTCTCTTTGTGTATTACAGAAACTACATTTAATTGTATTATTATTACTCACAATAACTTAAATGAACATAAATTTAACAGTAAGTTAAAGATCATGAAAGGGAAACTACTAGATTTGTACTTCCCAGAGTTTTGATTATAAAAATTCTTAGGGAAAATTTATCTTTGTGAACTACTTACTTTTGATAGCAACTAGGTCATGAGTAAGAAAAGGATTGTTTCAGCTTACAAGCTCATAAAAGCATTAGCTTGGCTCTTGGTAGTTCCAGATAGTGTCTTTACAGACACTAGGAAAATAATCAGAGTATAGTTGAGGTAGGAAGGGACTTCTGGTGGACATCCTGTCCAACTCTCCCATTCAACTGGGTAATCTAGAGCAGGTTGTACCATATATAGTGGGAAAACACAGCCTACTAGAACAGCAACATTAAGTCTCCCATCCAGGTCTGATAGCACAGAGAAAAACACACTGGAGGGTATCTTTTTGGAGTGAAAATAGTAAGAATATATTTTATCTATTTAACTGGAAAGGATTGTTCATAGGTGGAGCAATGCATGGAACACAGTTTTGGGCAGTGAGCGTAGATATATTTAACTGCCATTTGGTACAAAATGAAAGAAAACCAGTAACAAACTATAATTGGTCCTTTACTTTTTTTTTTATATCAAAATTTCAGAATGGACTTCAATGAAAAATATTTCCAAACTCCCACTGATTCACCATATTTCAAGAGTAAAATGGATAGCAATCAATTTCTCTACAAGAGTTTATGCAAAGATGCTTCTACAACTATTACTGAATACTTTCATGCTAAGAAACTTGTTTACTTCATCCTCCAGTCAAACTGCTAAGGCACTGGTGTTCAGAAAATAGCCAGTTTTATAGGACATTTGAAAGAACTGTTTTTCTCTGATAATATGCAGATCAACATGAAAAAAAACCCCTAGTGTCTTTCCATATTTTGTAAGAAATAATGCAGGGAGAATAGCATTTTAAAATCATGTCTTTCTTAACAGCAAGCTAATAAAATGTAATTAGTGTGAGTTCTTCAAAGATTTACCAGTTTAATACTTTCTTAAGGTTTCTTTAAAACTAACTACATCTAAGGACAATGCAGAAAGTTACATTTTTTTTTCTGAATAATAGACGCCTCTTTTAGACAGTAAAGAATCAGCGTTGACAATCCCTTAATTATCAGAGGCTTCAAGGGATTTACTAAGCCCCTAATTGCAACTGTGTTTTTCCCCCTTCTGTTTGTTTTTCTTTCAACATGGTGAAAAGAACATAAAGTTATCTAGGATCCTAGTCGAGGAGCTGCATCCCTGAGAAGCAGCATAATTTGGAGAAGTGAATTAGAAGTCAAAATTAGCTGTATGTAGTTCCTAATTGCATCCACCAGTTACTCATCTCATGGTCTTGGCTGTGCTTTTTTCACCCTGCCTCCTTAAGTTCTTGCTGCAGTAAAATATGTATAACATTTCCCCATTGCTGTTTTTGGGACAGAGAATACTTATGTCGTGATGCCTACACAGTGCTTTGAATATGCAGTATGCTATGTAAATGACATATATTTTTAGAGTTTCAAAGAACTCTTGTAGTTAGAACATTTTGAACATAACTGAATTAAAAGAGCTTCCTAGTGACAGGCTCATCAGCTGAACTTGCCACTTTTGAAACTGCACCACTACAGATTTAGGAAGAGAATGGAGGAAACTACTAAAGATCCTGCAGTACTCAAAGCAAATGGCTGGGAATTTCTCTACTGACTTCAAAAGGGGAAAGGGCCAAAGTGTAACTGAATTCCTTCCAGTTTGAAAGCCATTGTTTTAAACACTGGCTTCTTATCAATATGTGATTCTTAAGCAGCAGTTTCCTAGGCACATTGGCTAAAAAAAAAAATTCTGGATAGGGAATTGTTTATTAAATTGCATTTGAATCAATTTTGCATATATTTTAATACAGATAGGAAAACTAAGCCCTTCTAGGATATTAGTATTTGTCTGAAAGAGACAACAATTTACATTAATGACAAGGAGCTTGTTATCAGGCTCAAATCACATCTATCTGATTATTAAAAATTGTATCTGACAATGGATTATCATTTATTTCAGCCAAACTAAACACAACAGGCAAGTGAATAATGCACTTAGATTAGGATACAAGAAAACTAGAATTTATCCTTGGATTTGCCACAGGCCTATTAGGGAATCTTTGTCTCACTACTTGATGGTATTGATTTATCCCTCCTCAGAATAGAGGGACTATTGCTACTTATATCCATTAAACGAACAAATCTATTTGTGACATAAAAAAACTCATAGGAATTAAGGTATACAGCACTTTTAAAAACTATTACCATGCCTTCTGTCGTGCTTAAAAACACGAGCATTTGCTCATTATATTTGTTTACTGCATAAAGTTCTCTAGAGGACAGGAAAAGATGAACCATATAAAACAGACTTCATTGTTATAGGCAATTAATACCATAGTTTCTCATTTGTTATCAAACTTTTCATCACAGGGAGAAATAAGAGGAGAAGGGAAAAGATGGGAAGAGGAAAGGAAATGCTGATTTAATAAATTCTAAGTATCAGCACTAAACTACTACTACAGGCAAAGAACAAGAGTACTCCGCAAAGGGCTGCTGTGTAACACAATTATTTTGGAAAAGAAAATTAGAGGAGATAAAAGCAAACTTGTAAATTATCTCACAGGAAGAAAAACGTAATTTTTAAACATTTGCCAAATAAATAACTTCTTTTTTGAGTTCCAACACAAGAAACTTTGCAAATATCAACTAAATCCACCCTGAAGTAAGAAAAGGTTGTGCCATAGTTGGATAGATTTTCTCATTCTACTCTTTAGAAGCCAGTGCTGTCTGGGAAAAAAATCCAAGTAGATAGAAAAGCTCAAAAGAAATCTTAGTTAAGTGGGAATTGTACTTGTCTTCCAGTGTTTAACTCCTCTCAGTTAACAATTGTACTTACGGACCAAAGGGAAATGAATGTATTTGTAGATGAAATGCTAACACTTTAGGCATTACATTCACCTCCTTCATCAACCATATCAATTTATTTTTCTTAAATAAAATTTTAATCTGTTTTTGTCTCTCTTCTTCCACTGTTAGCGTCAGCAATATTATCATCCTTACCATTTTGGTAGTTGCAGGAAAGGTATGTGTATCTACAATAAATTTCTTCCTTAACGTTTCTTATTTGTGTTTCACTCATACGTAACAAATGTATTACCAAAAGAAATTAATTGTTAATAGTTAATATCAATGTAAATTATTCTGATACACATAATCAAGTACTTACAGAAGGGTTTAAAGAAACAAGTCTGCGACTACACACAAATTATGGGGGAATCTAAGTCTGCAGTACAGCAGGCACATAGTTCACAAAATAAATGTAAATTATATATATGTGTGTGTGTGTGTACATATATATATATATATAAAGATAGCAACAAAATCTGCCCGTTATTTAGATGTTTCTGTCCTAAAAAAACCTGTATCCTTTGAGGTGTCAAGCAGAATGAAAAATAATATTTCTTAAAGTAATATACCAAACTATGAGACATTTAATTTTCAAGGTAATTAATATTTTCTCTTTCACTGCTTACAAAAATATTGTGTTAAAGAAAACAATCAATAAAACAAAACCATGGGTTTTTATGAGACATTTTTATTTTGCAATTTCACTGTCTGAAGAACTGAAAAAAAATTTCAGTCCTTGGAAAGGTTATCACAGGCTTTCACAAGGTAGATTGATTACCATATGAAACCTGATTCTTTTCAACATACCATTGTGCATATTGTACAGGTTTGTACAAAATATCTCTTCAGGTAAGGAAAGGTAATATAAAGTTAAATATTATACTGGCAGGACATGAGACTTTCTGACACTATAAATTCACATTTGTATGCTTGAAAGGTTTTTATATTTAATTTGTGAAAGAGGACAATAGTCTTCTACTTTTACACAAGTCTTCTGTACAAGAAATTGTAATTTTAAAGGCTGTTCCTGTACTGGGGTAACATTTTTCCTCTCTCCTATTTCTATAATAAAAATTCAAAAATGCCAGTAGTATAATAGTCTATTTCCATAAATACTACTGGTTAGCATTGTGTATACTAGCTTTGCATCTTGTTTTCTTTCCTGAGGCTTCATTATAAATCTTTTTACCTTCCTCCTCTATTGCCTCAAATCACTAGAAAAAAAACCAATCTAATTACACATTGGTATTACATCCACGTCTAAATTCTGTAAAGGTCAGATATGCCATAAAAATGGATTATAAACAGTGCAGGAAATAATGATCCAAGCTAGCACTTAAAAGCAGAACTAAAGAACAGAAGTAAAGAAAAGAAATAAAGAAAAAAACAACCCAAACGCATGTGAATAATGCACATATTCACAACTTTACCTTGAAGATCTCCCAAAAATTATAGTGTAGTACAATTTAAGCAACTCTCATTTTATTAAGATGAACTTCGTAAAGAGTCCAATTCACTTTGTCTAATATTCAGGGTTGACTTTTACAGAGAACAGCGTAGAGGAAAACTATGATGTTTAGGACTGCATATAAAGCATCAATATTTTTGAGGTTTCTAAGTGTCTGAATACTTTGGGAGTCTGTTGGGATGATTATATGTTGATTTCAGGATGCAGAAAAATAAAAATAACTAGATTTAGCCATCTGATACAGACTGCACTGGTTTTCACCTTCTTGTAGGTCCCTGTAGTAGGCCTCAAAACTGGTTGACTGACCAACATTTGCTTCAAAGAATACTCGGGAAAGTTGGTCACTTGGTGATACAGGATATGAAATCATGTTCATACATGGATTTCACTGGTCTCCACAAGGGGAAGCTCACTAAATTGACAGGAGTCTGACCCAGAAGTATAGAGAACACAGGAAGTATGAGTTTTAGTTGGAGACTGACTGTGAAGGTAGCAGTTCCCCACTTCTTCTGCATGAGCAAAATAAAGAGGCAAAATGCTTCCAGTACTCAAAATAAAGTGTTATGACAACATAAAATTAAATATATAGAAAATGATAAGTCACAGAAATTCAGATTTTATTTGTGAGGAGTTAAAGCAAATAAAGTTAAAAAACAATATACTACTCACTGTATTCTGGCAGAACAGGTCCTATTCACTAGTGCACCTTCATAGTGTGGCAAATTTTGCAGGGGTTTCTTAAATCAGACTCTCTTCAATCTCCCTTGGATACTGATGAAACGTATTCTCCTTTCCAGCACCCTCGAGACTTCACACCAGAAAGAAGCTGCTTGCTCCTTAGAGAAACTCCTCTCTAAAGGTCTGTGGGTTGAATGTAGCTAGATACTCTCTGGGAACATCCAGTCTCCCCACCCATCAGAAGATGTTGTCAAACATAAACACAAAGTACCAAAGGTAGGGCAGTAAGATGGCAGACAACTTCCTTTCTCTTTAATCCACCACACCTTTTTCAACTAGAGTGTACAATGTACAGTATTTATATAGGTGGGAAACCCACATCATCCATCACTTGCATTTGCAGCATCAATCACTAGCCTTGGCTTAGCATTCCTTGTTGAAGGAGAATACTTATAAATACACCTCAATAACAGAAGCATGAGGAGGTGTTTTGCTCTACCGTGACCTTATCTTGTTCATGATAAAGTGTTTCCTCGGAGAAAGAGGAAAAAGTAAGTCCAGACCATACATTTACTCAGATGCAGCTGTTGAAGCTGAGATAGTTCCCAAATCACTCCTAGAGAAAGACTTCCAGCCAAAAGAGGTGAAAGATGTTATTAATGTAACCTTAATCAATAACCCAGTAAGTTATTTACTACAATAGCTGAACAGGAAGTACCTTTTTATTTTGGTTTGGATTTCTTACTTTAAAAAATGCAAGCAGGTAGATTGGCCCATTATACTCTCTACAGTCTTCTTGTAACTCTCCCGAGGAAAAAATGCAGGATTCATCCCAGGTAGATGTGCCCAACATGTATAGCATCTGGAAAAAAACCCAAACCTTTCATTAGGACATTCTGCTCTACTGCCATCTGCCTGAAGAGTTGTTTTGACACTCAGGTGATCAATTCTGTTTCCTTCCTCTCTCATCCTATCTATCTTACACTGACCTTTGTCAGTCACTGCCAGCAGTAGAAGAAAGTTATTCCAGTGCCTTTTTTGCCCAGCTGGTTCCTGGCCCCTCCTTCCCACAAAAGAGTTACCATCATCTGTTGACCTGCTGGTATGAATAATACAGAGAGGAAAGACTATTCAGCATGCCTGGCAAAACAAATTCATTTATCTATATACTCTTTGTGCAGAAAATTAAACAACATCTTTTCTAACCCTTTTCCCCTGGTATCTATAATGACTAGATGTATGTTTCTGCCTATACAATGATGAACAATTTTTACACATTCTGCTGCTTCTCAGTGACAGTATGAATTAAATACAAATACAAGACAAGGACCTTTTTCAGTGACATGGACAGTAAGACTGAGTGCACCCTCAGGAATTTTGCCAATGACATCAAGCAGTGTAGTGTGGTCAACACGCTGGAGGGAAAGGATACCATCACGTTGGACCTGGACAGGCTTGAGAGGTGGGCCTGTGTGAACTTCATGAAATCCAACAAAGACAAGTACAAAGTCTTACACCTGGGTTGTGGCAATCCCAAGCATGAATTCAGGCTAGGGGATGAAGAGATTGAGAGCAGCCCTGAGGAGAAATATTTAGGGCTGTTAGTTGATCAGAAACTCAACATGAGCCGACACTGCACACTCATAGCCCAGAAATCCAACTGTGTCTTGGGCTGCATCAAAAGAAGCACGGCCAACAGGTCAAGGGAGGTGATTCTGCCCCTCTACTCTGCTCTTATGAGATCCTACCTGGAGTTCTGCATCCACCGCTGAAGCTCCCAACATAAGCAGGACACAGACCTGTTAAAATGAGTCCAGACCTTTTTAGTGCCAACCAGAACTATCTGTAACTCTGTGTATACAATTAGTGTGCTCACTGCCTTCTGTTCTTGGGTTTAGTACCAGAGGCACGTTCTGAGCAGTGCTACAGTTGCTTTGCGTAACTACGCTTGGTAACAACCCAGTTTAATAAACTGCTGCTTGGATGGGAGCTGGAGATTTTCAGCCTCTTAACAATTTAAAAAATATCCAACAAGTGTTCACCAAACAAGCAACACTCTCAGATGGTGAAATGAGTACTTACAATACTTGTTCTAAGCTAGTTCTAAGCCAGAGCAGACTTTCCACTCACTTCTAATATTGAACTGTGTTTTCAGTGGGATATTTCAATTACTGTGTCTGAGCAGGTTGTCAAGCCCATGAAGGAGTTAGAAAGCAGATTTTTATGCAGGCTTTGTCACATCTAGAAAATTTTATGTCCCATTGGTCTGCCTTCCCTCAGGCCTGGTCTTGTTTGAGAACTTTTGAGGATAAAAAAGTCACTTAACAGAAAGACTGCTTTTACTCTATCCTGCCTAGAAGGATGGTCTTCATTTCACTTCATTTAACTTCATTTCTTCAGTCTAAGAAATCTGAATAATTTAAATAAGCAATGTTTGCTGAGCAATAATACAAGCCCAGGGAAAACATCAAAAACTGTATGCTTGTACAGTATATGTAGTCATAGAAAAGAATGGACAGCTTTGAAAGGATATGTAACAGCTTAGCCTGCTTACAACTGACATACCTCTTCTACAGGTACCTGTTGGATGACAGGACCTCCCATCACCCTATTCCTATGATATCATCTCCCAGTTGCAAGATTAAACCCCTAAAGTGCGAGGAAGGCACCACCAACAGAGGTTGACTGAAGCTCTGTTTCAACCAGTTCCCTGTTAAGTTCTTTTTGACCAAAGGAAGTAATTGCTTACCAGAAATCAACAGCAATAAGGCCATGGAGTCACACAGTTGATCCAAATGTGCCAGGATGGGTCATTCCTAGAACACCAGACAACAGAAGGAGAAAAAGACCAGTAGTGTTAGAGGATCTGTTGTACAAGTTGTCTCAATAAGATGTTTTTTCTTTCTCCACTAGTTTGAGAATGTGTAAATATCAAAGAAAGATATTTCAGATGTGGGATTCCTGGCTGATCTGTATGTTTGACACCAATAACCTCTAGAGAGTTAAAGCAAATAGCATCTAATAGGGTGCCTGTTGTTGTCCGAGAGTCAGTGTCACCTCTTCTCAGAGTCAGAAGAATGACTGCTTTCTCCTCCTCAAGTCATGGCAGATTCTCTCACATTTGGAAATGTCAATATTGCAATAATCTGTGTTGATAAGGTGGACTAGCATTGGCCCTTAGTTTCAGCTGTTGGCAGTAAATTCCACAGATTCTTCACAGAGACACTTATGTCTGAACCACAGTGACCCTTAGCTAATTTATCATAAAAGCTTGCTACCTTGCTTATCCAAAAACTTTTCATTATGGCCAAAGCCTGAAATGCCTGGGAAGTCCTTGGGATCTTTCTCCCATTGTTACATGTAAAAAGTGAAAAAAAAATCTTGCTTCAAACTGTAGAACCTTAATGATCCTTGTTCCAAGAGGCCCAGTTCCATTCAGAATGGCTATATAAGAACTAAAAGCCTAATATGAAATATCTTCATGTATGGTTGAAGTACTCCCCTATATACACCAAAAAGCATGTAAGACTCTTGTGTGCCAAATCAGCTCTACAGTACAGTGTAAATACAAATTTTTGTTCGGTCCAAAGATCCTCAGACTCAGTTACAAGTTTGTGTTGACTTAATTGTCCCAATTGAACAAGGCTCAGGCATATCATTGGTAGTAGTGGTCAACCATATTGGCTGTGATCTGTGAAGTACAAAATTCTCTTAGCACGTTTAACTATTATGAGGGGGCTTTTTGGTAGTAATTTCAGTAACAGCTATAATTAAAAAACCACATAATAAATATTTAGACTTTATTTACCTAGAGGAATCCAATTAAATCTATAATTAATAAGCCAATAGTCATATCCCTATATCTGAATTTGATGTTTTAAAACTGACACATATGTAAAAATGTTTAAACTATTTATTAGTGATCAGTGGAAAAATCTGTGAAATGAAATGGCACTTGCTAGTCTTCCATTTGTATCCTGTTTATCTTGTGAAATGTCAAGGTAGATGAGCCTTACCCCCATTCTACTCAGAACATCTCTATGTGGACTCTCAAAACAGAATCCTGATATGAAATTTATCATGCAATGAAAGTACACAACCCTTTGAGGATCAGATTTACAAACAGCATTTAACAGATTGGAAAACCTTGGGAATCTTAATGCATGTACTGTTATGTAGTGTGTATGTTTCAATAAAGCAAATTGAAGCAAACAGTGGCTTCAGCTCACATAGAAGGTCTTTAGATGTTTCTAAAATGAGTCAGTTCATTTGTGATTTGAGCCACAGAAGTGAGAATTCTCCCTCCCTTCGTAACTTTTGTCCACGTGTACAGTGAGGACATATAGACTCAGAAAAGCTTACAATACTTCTTTGCTCTAGGTAGTTACTCTTAATAAAATATTATATTTGTATTTATTATTACTGTGCTTATTCTTGTTTTCAACTTTTGATCAGACATACTGAAGAGCAGGGGAAAGTCTCTCAGTTAAGGCAAAAATGTCACACTGAAGCTAGTCATGTTATCAGACGTATTACACCAAGTGTTTAAATTAACATTACTATAAAACAGCTTGTCCAAAATAAGGAAAGCTTTATTCCCTCAGTAAATATAACTAGAAAAAAAGACTAATAGCTCCGTTAACAAAGGTAATCAAAACAAAATGAAAACTGTTAGGAACCACCTGCAACCACTGCGACAATGCAATTCCTTCAACTGACTGAACACAAAAAAAATTCCAGCTACCATTGATGTATAAATGTTGTCAAAGTAGTTATAGCATATCAGGATGTTTCCAGAAGAATATGTTAAATTTCTGCCTTGGGGATTTTATAACAGACTGCTGCAAGTTAACCCTGATGGTAACCATTATGTAGTTGGTGGTGTTAAGGAACCAAGACCCTGGAAAATAAAGCTCAGTCATAAAATGTACACAGTAAATCAGAAATCACCAAGTAAAACAATAAAAAATATCACTGTCAATGCAGGATAAAACTAAAAGATCACCAAAGTAGGAAATATCTCTTTCTTCTCCAGGTTATTGCAATTTATAAGGATGTGACAGCACAACTTCTCCAGCATTGCAAAAGAATTAGTTTTCACACTTCAACACTGTTCTCAGGAACTAACAAAGAGCAAATCTGACTCAAAAAAATTTGCTTTAGCAAGCTGTTAGTGTTCTGTACTATCCATAAACCAGCTTGCTTTAAGTAGCAGCATATGCTCAGATAACCAGAAGCTATTGGAAATCTATATTTAAAACAAATACTTGCAGAAAAAACATAAAACTTTTCATGGTTTGGGCAATTTAATTTTAAACTACATACAATGATCATCAATTTTTCTGTATACTCTTTGCAGCGTTTAAGTCCATGGTAAAACTGTTTAGAACTCAAAATTTTACAAACTTAAAGGAAAGCCTTTTTTAAGCCAATGTTAACCTGACTGAAGCTGGCATGACTGTATAGAGTCAGTGCAATTGCTATCCTGATTTTCAGCAATCTAGAACTGCTTTTATTCTATTCACAAAACCAGCTAAAATATATATTTTTTTTCATAGACCGTATTATAAAGTACCATTAAGAGTATTTCTTATATTCAGAAATGTCAAGAGAAAAGAGTTTATGGAAAAAGTTATGTTCAAATGATAAGTTTCTCACTGTGTTTATCATAAAAGTACTTTTTAATTATATTCATAGAAACAATGTTATTGTATATAAAATACAACATGGATATTTTATGCTAAATTCACACTGTCATGCTACAGAACTGAATAAATAAATATTGTAAGTATATTTTCAGGTCAGGTTTCCATAAAAGTGTTATTAGTAGTAATCAAAATAAGTGCTATATTGCGTACTACCAACTATATTCTATATCAAATAGTCATAACAAAAGTATGAAAGATATTTAAAAATGCAAGTACAAGGCTAAAGATGAAAAGCCATTTCTTTCAAGCATGGAAATTTCAGATAGAATAACCAATCCTGCTTGGTAGTTTATCTCTCTCCAATGTGTAAAAGAAATCATTACATCTGTCTTCAAAGCAAAGTCAGAGGACAGTCATTATTAAGAGACAAGAGGAGGCAACTTGATATTCCAGAAGAAATACAGGTACCATTCTTCTGAAAATCATCTAAAGGAAGCAAGGTGAAATATTGGTATTAACTAGAAATAAGAGAATAATAACAAGGTTGAAATTCTTACTTGAGATGTCTACTCTAAATTCTGGTCTCCAGGATCATCTTCTCCTCCACACAGTATATGTGTAACAGAGAAGTCACAGAAGATACAAAATTTAAAAGATACATTCCAACTCGTTAATAATGTGAGGTTTCAGAATACTGTTCATTGAACTACTATCTGCGTGAATCAGATATTTCTATAGAATATTATATTCATTCTGGTATAGAATTTGGAAAGTGTACAGATGCTTGTAAGTCAACAGTAGAGGAGATTGTTCTGGAGTCAAATACAGTAGGCCTGTATTCTACTGGTTTATTCTGCAGCCTTCATGGCATGTTGGATCAAGATGGTTCTTTCACCTGCCACTGCATTATTTGCCTAGTGCTTAATATGTTGTTTCTGTTTTGGAGACTTATAGCATGAAAACATTTTCTCTGCATTTTCTTTCCCAACATACACAAGTTGAAAAAATGCTTTTGGGAATGGGGACATACTTTAAAATTGTTTTCAACTATAACTCTCATATACATACTACATGCAAAATATGCAGTTATACAGAGATTGTTCAGCTCTCACGTGAGTCTTTAAAACAACAGACATTTATAAGAAACTAGTTATTAAAATTAAAAACTATCTTTTAAATAATTTCATTACTGGAATAAAATTTTCTTGATAAGAAATGTCTGATGCTGACAGCTTGCAGTATTACTTTTACATATTATTTTCCCAGAGGCTACAAAACCCTCTGTACATCAACTGAGTTGACTTACTGTCTGCCTCACAATAGATTAAAATAGCCAGAAATACCTGAGCCCTGGCTCAAATCTGGGCAAAGGTTCATCATGCAGCTGTAGAGACAACATTACCAAGAACAGAACAGTGCCTTTATGGGCAACTTGATTCAATAATTATTAGAGTGAATACAGATGAAAAATATTTCTTAGTGACTATCCAGTTGTATTAATTAGGAAATATCAGATAAATGCACTCTCTTTTCAGGCTTTTCTCTAACAACACTTTGACGAGAATTTAGGAAATTATTGGTCCCACCTTGCATTTTCATTCCTGGTAAATCTTTGGCATATGTTGTAATTTTAAAAAATGGGAAGGTTTTCAGTGTTTGAATGACAAAGCTAATCTTGACAAGCCATCTGAATAATCAACTAATGAAGAACTTCTGTGCTTGATAACAAGTGTGGGCAGATAACAGAAGAGCCCACTTCTGCATTTTCTTGATAGCTAGAAATGGAAAACCAAGTGTGGTACAAAGATAGGATATGAGAAGAAGAAGATCTGTTAGAAATGTGAAATTTCATCCATACGAGTACCGATGAAACTTGCACACTCGGAAGATAATTGTTATGCTCCTATTCAATTGTGCATAGTGGTTTTCTGTTTTGCCTGGTGTCCTTGAACCAAAGGTAATTGGTTTTTTACTCTTCTGTAAGCATAATGTGGGATATATCTGCTCTCACTCCATAGGAGGAATATATCATACACTAAGTGTATTGGCAAATCAGAATCAAATTTTGTTAATAGATCCAAGGCTAGTAACAGGCTTCATGTCTTTAAAAAGCTCTGTTGGTCTTATCTGTCCAAATGCAGAAATTTCCTTGACCTGGAATGTCGTGTCAATAATTCAAATATAACAGACAGATGATGAATGAAGTTTGCATAACATTTTAGTAATCTCATAAAAAAGAAGGATGCACATTTTCAGGACTTGTTTAACCTCTTTGATGGGGGTGAATCTGTTTCATGACTATATATTGTTAGGCATGACATTCTTTCTTAAAATAATATAATGTGAATTATTTTATAATGTAGTTACTAGTTGGTAAAGCTGTATTTGCTAGCTCATTTTTGTATTGTTTTGGGTTTATTTGTGGGTTTTTTGGAATTATTTCTTTACTTATTTATTTTTCTTTTCCTAATTCTGTTGTGTCTGTAACCTGCTACAGTGGAGTGGAAGAAAACAGAAAATAGTTTTATGTTCTCGTTGACCTTCTAAATGTAAAAGTAGTAGCTTTTACTTAATCCCTGACCCGATGGATAAACGAAAGGATCTTGTTTATTTATTTATTTATTTTTAAAGCGTTGTTCTGGGTTCACCATGGATGAGATAAAGATCTCATTTGTAAACCTATCTAGGTTCAGAAATGCATACTGGAAGAACACAACAATAATAACGAACAGGGTAAGTGCAATATTGCTGTAGTGTAAGAACATAAATAGCTAGTTCGAGTTAAAGACGGGATGCAGATATACATTATTACCATAGTGACAGTAGAGCACTTCAGAGTGGTAAAAGCGATTCTGGAAGTTACTCAGATGTACATAAAAAAATCCATAGTGTGTTTCAAATTTAACATTTCCAGTTTGCTCTTAATTTTAGTCATAGGGTGCTGGACACAGTTTATAACTCCAATGAACAACTTAATTCTTAAAAATACCCAAAAGAACCTCAAGAATACGCAGTTCAGATTCTAATCCTACCACCTGATGTGAGAAACTGCATTCCTCAGTACCAGACAAGTTCAAACTCCAAGTGTAGAGCAAACGGGCTCGAATAAGACAAAATATAAATTGATATGTGTGTGTACTTCTAAATCCATTTTTATTTGAGTTACTGGTACTAAACATGCATCTACATCTCCTCTCAAACACAATATGAAGGCTTTTTCCACGAGAAGGGTGAATCTTTCTATGTAAATGCATCTAAGACACACTGAATTTTCAAATATAGTAAAATAGAATAGAAAGAACTTGAATCTTTTGCCACCATGAAATTTTGCCTCAAGTAAACAATTGTATAACAATGAATTCAACGTACTGTCATTTTGAATTAGTAGCACTTCGTGTACATTGCTTCAGTTCCTCTAACTATACAAATACTAGTGACGCAAAATTTTAATTTTGGCGTATGTTTCTTCCTGGCAGCAAATCTATTGTAGATTAGGCCTTCTGTGTTGCATGATCAAAGGGTAAATACCATGAATTTTCTCTAATTTTGTGATCTTACTTAGCTCTCGTCAGAGCTATATGGAAAACATAAGTTACTACAGAACAACAAGCAGATTATTTTCATGGTGAAGACTGTTCCTGTCACCTTTAGCAGTGCCACCAAACAGTGAAAAAAATAATAGTAAAATAGGTCACTGAAGTCGTCTGCTCGGACAGGGACAGATATCCCTTGATTACATTCTCTGGAAGATACTGAGAAACTTTAATCAAGGCAAGCCTCTCTCAAAGATTAAAAAAAAAAAAAAAAAAAGAAAATAATTTCTCTATTAAGGATCTGTGAAGATTTCCAACCTCTTTGGTCATGTAACTCAATACTTAAATGCCTGTGATTTATTTCAGAACAAATGTATAACTGATAAAGGAAAACTTGAAAGGTAACTCTCTTTAGTGAAAGACAGACACTTGCATCTACTGTATTAGCTGATTTAATTATAGATGATGTACAACAAAGATCATATCTCAAGAACAGTAACAGGATGTCAATTAGAAATCAAAGTTATTTTGAACCGTTGAGAGTAGGGAGGGAACAGAAACAGCCTACCATACTTTTTTTTTTTTTTTTTAAAAAAAAATTGTTCAAATAGTCCTCAAAGTTTACTCCTTAAAGATGTGTATCCTTGACATAACTTGTGGTACAAAAATGCAAGTGACCTCAGGTGCCAAAATTTCATGTGGAGAGGAAAGGGTTTGTCAGGAATGGTGTAAATCAGACAGGAAGTCAGGGGATTTTTCAAAGCTCAGATAACTGAACTGCCTCTGAAACAAAAAATCATGGTCTTTCAAGTATGACACAGGCTAGATTCTTAGCTGTACAGACATTTTCTTGGTTGAAAAATAAATGTGGCGAAGCCTTTGTATGTGGATTCTATTCCCAACCTATCTCAAAATACTCATGTAACACAAAACAAGTAATTAGTTCTTTAGGCCTTAGTTTCTTTGTAAAAGTACAGATAGACTGAAAAAGTTGTTTTAGAGGGAGATAAAACAAAGACCTGAAATATAGCTAAGTTCCTTGCAGCAAAAAGAAAAAAGGCAAAAAAAAAAAAAAAAAAACCACAAAAAAAAACCCCGCTCACTGCTGAGTGCAAATGTTAGGTGGACTACCTGATACTGATAGTGTTGACTTAATCAGATGTCAATACCCAGCAGGCACCTTATTTTTTGCAGACCAAGAATCTCCAATCTAATTGTAGTTCCCGTATTCTGAGCACTAAATGAATTTAAGAAGTCAAAGCAAAGTATCCAGCAATGTTATTGCAATTGTTTACATTTGAGAACACCATCACAGGGCACTACATGGTAGGGGTTGTGTTTTAATGTTTCTCTAACAGAAAGTGATTTTCATATAGGCTATTCTACACAGCCTACTTGCCAAGCAAACACAGGGAAATAGAAGCATTGCTTTGCAACTTCACAGAAAACACGGGCCAAGGGACTGCAAGTGTCAGTGCCTGTCAGGCATCCACACACTGCTACTGTCTTGTCTGAATTCTGCTAAAAGCAAAATTTCTGCACTCTCTGATTCTTTCGTAAGGCAAAGGTTGCACATCCCCTTATTTGCAGGTGTGCCGGCAAGTTCAATGAAAAAAAATTGGTTTTATGGCTTATGCCAGTCTTGTGTTCCCTACCACTCTTCTGTCAGGCAAATAATGTCTGACAGATTTGGTGACCTTCTATGAAGGGTTTACAACATTTGTGGATAAGGGAAGAGCAACCGATGTCATCTACCTGGACTCACGCAAAATATTTGACACTGTACTCCATGACATCTTTGTGACTAAATTGGAGTGACATGGATTTGATGGATGGACCACCTGGTGGATACAAAAATGGTTTGAAGGTGACACTCAAAGTTACAGTCAACAACTTGATGTCCAAGTGGATACTAGTGAGGAGTGGTGTTCCTCAGTGGTTGGTACTGGGACCTGTGCTGTTTAACATGGTTGTCAGTGACATGGACAGTAGGATAGAATGTACCCTAAGTAGGTTTATCGACAACACTGAGCTGTGTGGTGTGGTAGACAGGAAGGAATGCCATCACGAGGGACCTGGACAGGCTTGAGAGGTGGGCCTGTGTGAACTTCATGAAATCCAACAAAGACAAATACAAAATCTTACACCTGGGTTGCGGCAATCCCAAGCATGAATTCAGGCTAGGGGATGAAGAGATTGAGAGCAGCCCTGAGGAGAAATATTTAGAGGTGTTAGTTGATCAGAAACTCAACATGAGCCGACACTGCACACTCATAGCCCAGAAATCCAACTGTGTCTTGGGCTGCATCAAAAGAAGCACGGCCAACAGGTCAAGGGAGGTGATTCTGCCCCTCTACTCTGCTCTTATGAGATCCTACCTGGAGTTCTGCATCCACCGCTGAAGCTCCCAACATAAGCAGGACACAGACCTGTTGGAGCGAGTCCAGGACAGGGCCACAAAGATGATCAGAGAGCTGGAGTACCTCTTCTATGAAGGCAATGGGGTTACTCAGCCTGGAGAAGAGAAGGCTCCGGGGAGACCTTATTGAGGCCTTTCAGTACCTAAAGAGGGCCTGCAGAAAAGATGTGGAGAGTCTCTTTATCAGGCAGTGTAGTGATAGCACAAGGGGTCACTGTATTAAAGTGACAGAGAGGAGATTTAGATGAGATATTAGCAGGAAATTATTTACTGTGAGAGTGGTGAGGAACTGGAAGAGGCTACATAGGGAAGCTATGGATGTCCCATTGCTGTAGGTGTTCAAGGCAAAGCTGGGAGGAGGGACTTTGAGTAATGTGGTCTAATGGGAGGTGTCCTTGACCATGGCAGGGCTACTTTGGAACTAGGTGGTCTTTACGGTCCCTTCCGATACAAATAATTCTATGATTCTATGACCATTCTTTGTATCCAAACAACCTCGTGCTTAAAAGGCATCTTTGATGTACATGAGTGTTAATCATAAAATCATAGTAGGGTTTAGATCGGAAAAGACATTTAAGTTCGTTGACTTAAACCATTAACTTAGCACTGTCAAGTCCATCAATAAACCATGTTGCTAAGCACCACATCTATGCATCTTTTAAATAGCTCTGGGGATGGTGACTCAACCATTTCCCTGGCAGCCTGTTCCAATGCTTGACAACCCTTTCAGTGAAGAAAAAAATATTTTCATTGTTTTCAAACTTCAGAATGTTGTTTCCAGCATAGAGATACATTTCATACAAAACAATAAAAATATCAACATGGAATTTCACTTTGTCTTTGCTGCACATCACTAGGAACAAATCCGTTCTGCTGCATTAGTCTCAAAACAATGCCTAAAGCAGTTATATGGCAGCATATTTGTTCTCTTCACACTTCTGTCTTAAAGTTCATGAGTACCAGTCCTGCTCAACATCAGAAACAAAAAACTGAAAAGCCTGGATTTTTATCATGCTCCAAGAACGTTATGTGAGAGAAATGATTGAGCATATAATTCTATCATTCATAGGCCAAATCCTGGTTGTAGTTACTATGTTGCCAAAACCCATATTTTTTTTTCCTTGTTCAGTTGAAATTCTCATTCTGTTGAAATTAAGGTATTGTCAGAAACAATTTCTTCCAGGTAAGAGGAAAAGTTTAAAAGGGGATGGTACAGAGTCTATTTTTCTGAACTTATTTTTGCTGGGTAATCCACATCTTACATTCTACAAAGTGTTGAAACTAAATAAAAAAAAAAAACCCAAAAAGAAATGCCAGATTTTTCTGTTTGTTTTTGTGTATGTAAAGCTAGATGTAGATACTGAAGTGTTGCGCAGTATATTTTTTTGAAATAAATTTCAAGCATGTTGCACAACCTGAGGGGAACACAAAAGTATTAAAATGTACTTATATTTTAAAAAGAGTGATTTTTGTAAGGCTGAGAAAGAAATCCATCATGATCTACATACCACATCAAACGATGGTTATGATGTTACTAGAGTAAATTCCCCAAAAAGTGTGTCCAGGATAACTGACATTTTCCACAGTCCCCTTCCTTGTCTATGAAAGCAGTAGGACCCTTTTCCTCTATGAAGGCAAAAAACCAAACCAACCAACCAAAAAACAACAACAAAAAACAACCACCCAAACAAACAAAAAACACAAAACACCCAAACAAACAAATAACCAAACAAAAAAACCCCAACCAACCAAACAAACAAAACAAACAAACAAAAAAAAACCAACCCTGGAGCAACCCTCGATTCTTACAAAAGGAAAAAATGGAAATTCTTTCTACATGAAATAGTACAACATCTAGAGGGGTAACATGATAGATATTTTTCCCCTGTTAGTACACACAGTCAGTCATCTTTGCTACAAGGAATACACAGACAACAACTAAAAAGTCCCTTTCCCTTACCTGCTATATTACACAATATGAAGTTGTAATTGAACTGAAGCACTTGAAAACAAGTGTTAGGCTTTTCACCAGCTGGCCAGTGCTTCTTATAAACTGATTATCTAAAAACCCCTTACCCAACTTGCTACAAAGTCACCCAACAAAACAATTACTTCTTTCTTAACACATCAGCATCAGAAAAGTTACTTAGTTTAAAAAAAAAAA
>VXBJ01006538.1:1995-25265 GCA_013400055.1 Nycticryphes semicollaris | reverse complement strand
TTTTTTTTCCCAACAGATAAAATATCTGTCAAATTCTCCTTTATGGGTCAAATTCAAGTAAGGTAAGCTATTCTGGACAGAAAAATTATATGAGTAATAACAAGTTCATAACAAAAAGAAGCAGCAGGGTACAAGAAATGAGGGGGAAAAATAAAGAGAGAAACAAAACAATTAGATACATTATTGTATTTTGCTTTATTGCAGACCTATAAGTATTCTTCTTAGTGGCTGTTCTTGATTTGCCTACCTCATTGTTACAAACACTAACACAGTGTGGTTTCTACGTGAAATGAACTGAACATCCTTCACTTGTCTAGAAAAGTAATAGAAATAACTTTGACAGTTTTTTAACAGCCGAAGAAGTAGAATCCTAGACAGCAGTACACAGCTTAAAATTAAAAGTCAACTCTTTGCTTTTCACTGTTAGTATTCTACTTGGAAATGTCCCATTGGACATAAGGTGATAAGAAGAAGAGCTCTTTTTCAATTCTATTTCTGTTTGATTTATAGTATTTTCAGTGAAAATACTGTAATCTGTATTTTAGCTATGACAGCCTATTTCCAAGAATTGTATATTCAAGATATTTTACAGAATTAAACAATATTGAAAGACCACAGTTTAAATATTGATGTAATTATGTGGGGAATATTACATGCCTTTACTCAGTTGTTTTTGTAGTTCTGTACATACACAGTATTTATTTTCTATCTATTTGGGGCAGCTCCTAAGGTTGTGTACCACTGGACCAAAGCCAATTTACATTAATTAAGAAGTAACTTTCACCAAATGGAAAAAATGGTGAAGTAATGGTACTACTCAGTTGTGGAAATAAAAATGAAAAGTCTAAATAAAGAAGCATAGTTTCAAAATTATGAAACTGCAAGAAAGATAAAGTGGTGTTGTCAAAGCTTTCAACTGAGATTAAAAGATGTAGGAAAGCAATTCAGAATATTAAGAGTAGTGCTAGTGAAAGGCAAATCCAAATCTTCCATCTCACAATCTATTACAAAATTTTGTACTTGGTTTTATCATAAATGCAAAGAAAAAAAATATGAACATTTACAAAATTAAAAGCTCTAGGTAAATTTGATTGTTACAGATAAACGCAATAGATTTTTGCATCAGCCATCTTTACAAACAGAGGTTTTTTTCCCATTCTTGAACTTAAAGTCATTATTTTGATTTTCTGATCCAGAAATCTGTGTTCTATGAGGCACAATAATCTTTACCTGCCAGTGAAAGATCATTCAGTGCCTTAGGTTTATTTCAGCCTTGAAACTACTCCAGTAGAGGAGTTCCTTCAGAAAGGAATTCTGAGGGTTTTGGACTACAATTCCCAAGTTATTTAACTTCTATGAAGTTAAACAGACAGCTCATCTTTCAGGAAAATCCTTTGGTTCCGAAGTTCTGTAGGATTTGGTTTCTGATAAAAATTCAGAATAATTTAGAATCAGGATAACCTAATGACAGACGTAAGAATTCATTTCGGTTTTCTAAAGGAAAAAAAGCTACTGAGTTCACCTACTATAGCTCATTATAATCTTTTTGGAAAATTTCATTTATAAATCAAAAATATTTTGTCAATAGACTACAATATTATACATATATATACACATATGTGTATATATGTATACATACAGATATGTACGTAATATATATATACAGATACAAATATTGAAATCTTACAGCTAATTGAGTGGAGGGTCTATGAATAGAGTTAACAGTCAAGGGAGGTTGATTTGAAATTGTACCTGTATCAAAAAAGAATGGCTCTTATCCACTATCCACTCTTCTTCCCATTGTCTGCTTTCTCTTCCTTGTCTCCGATCTGGCAAATATGTGCCCATGTGGCAGTTAGATGAGTTTCCTGATCAGATTGAATTTAATAATTTATTATGCATACTTCTCAATCAGATCAATGACATAATGTTCTTCATCCAGTGGCCACACAATTGCTAGAACAGACACAAGTGAATTACTAGGAATGTGGCTGAGATTGCAGTAGGACCACTGGTTTCAAAGACAGCACAACTTTTGATAGGCATAAGCTGGTGGTGAAATTGCACCTCAGACACAAAAGACCTGAGAAAAAGCTCTAAAAATCATATAGTATTAAAACAATTAAAGGGAGTATGATTCTGATTTAGGATTATTGTTCTAATTTAGACAGAGAGCCATTTGAGATCACCCAGTCAGAATAAAATTATTGCCAAATTATGCTTTTCTATTTCAAATACAACAAATGGTCTTCTTAGCCTACAGTGGTGTAAATGCTACAGTTCTAAAGCTTCTTGTTACATATTGCTGACCATCATCATAAAAATGACATCCACATCAGATCAACTGCTTTAAACAAGCTATTCCAGGACACCCAGACCATGTATAAAGTATTTCCTCGGGGATGTGTTTTGAAAAATAACTCCCTGGAAAAGAGGTTGCTTAGTACAACTCTTACAGTTGATAGCATACATTAAACAATAGCATCATATCTCTAGTTGGAATTTTGAAGGGAAGCTTTTAATCAGTAACAGCATTCACAAAGAATGATTAAATGAGTGAGAGAGGGAATCTTCCTGAATTTCTGCATAAGGTAGATATAATGGCAACCGGATTCAAACTAGAACCTCATAGTTTCTCATATCTGCTCCTTCTCTTGCACTGAACATACTATGAATAAGAAGCCAATTGATTAGTACAAAGCTAAGAATCTGTCCTTTTTGCCCTCCTCTGATTAAAAACAGCAGAGCTTTCAGCAAGAGATAATGACATTTATAAGACAAGAAGAAAAGCGGTGGCTTTTACAGGCATATTATATCAAATTCACACTTGAACAAACTGCTTGGGACATAATTTGGTCTCAGTGAGTTTTCAAGAAAACCTGCATCATTCTTATAAGAGACTTTTAAAATAGTCAAGAATCTATCAAGACTAGATTTATCATATGAAGTTTCCATGGTTTCACTAACCTTATCACATTCTGTGGTAAAAGAAACATGAGTGCAACTGATACCAACAGTCCAGGTCTTTCCTCAAAGACCCTTCTCTGCAAGAATCCAAAGATTAGTCTCTTATTTCATTACATAATATAATAACCTTAATTTCCTTGGTATGACTTACATACATACCTGTATATGTCATGATTGTA
Source organism: Nycticryphes semicollaris (assembly GCA_013400055.1). Lineage (NCBI taxonomy): Eukaryota > Metazoa > Chordata > Aves > Charadriiformes > Rostratulidae > Nycticryphes > Nycticryphes semicollaris. The sequence continues at coordinate 22,119 of VXBJ01006538.1, read as the reverse complement.
TTTTTTTAAACACTGAATAGCTGAAGAACATAGCTGACTTTCAATTTTCAACATTTGCATCCTGTCTTCTACTGTATACATTTCAGAAAGCTAAGTAATCATAAGAATTACCGTAAAACCTGAGCTCATTCAATGTTGTGTTAAGACCAAAACATCTCTGAAAAACATTAATTTCTCTTTACATCTGTACACCAATGGTGTCCATGCTGTGTTTAGAGTGTGAGATTTAGATGTTCCCAATTTCACTGCTACCTCAAGTCCACTAAAGCTGAACATTTTTCATTGCTTCATTACAAGATTTGCAAGCTTATTTTGTACCCCTCAGGAGCTGAAAATGCAAAAACTCAGCGGACACTACTAAGAATGAGTTCCAGATCAACATTTGTGTGCACATACTTTTTGAGGCTCCTGTGGGCTCTTCCTTCTAAGTAGCTCATAATATATCAAATAATCCAAAGTAATGGCACTGAGTTCACACAATGTGGGTACTTCATATCAATTGACATATGCTGACATATAACCTCAGAGGATGAGAGTGGGACTTGCAGTTCCTGCACTTGTTCTGCTGCATGATCTTCAGTTCTGGATAAAGCACTGTAGCTCTTTTTGTCTAGTTAAAAGATGCAAGAGTTGGGTGGTTGTCTCTGAGACTCCCAACCCCATGACATTGTGAAAGGAAGGAAGGGTGGTTGGAAAGACAGATGGGAGAGTAACGAGAGGGCAGAAAAATACGTTCCAGTATAGGAATTGGTGGGGAAGTGGGGATGGGGGTTGGGTGTCACAGAGATGAAACTGGAGTAGTTAATTTAGTAATCTGTATTATCTATCAGAATACAAGACCTGCAAACTTTCTTTCTAAAGATCCATTTCTATGCCTTCACTTTGCAATTGAAAACACTCAGATTAAACAGGATAGGCATTAAGACAGCTAATGTTGATGTGCCTTACATTCTATGCAGTACCACTGCAGGTATGAAGCACAATTCGTGTAACATCTGTTGAAATTTGAATGCTGTGTCAGAGTTGACAATACAGACCAGAAGATAGTAACATTCCAATGTATGTTACCCATATAAAAACCACTGTCGCCTGTTCCATGCTTACTGGAGTGATCCATCCAGTCCTAGTTAGCTGAGAGATGGCTTTGAATTTAAATACCAAAGGAACTGGGTGTAGTTCAGTTTGGACTCAATACAATTTGATGTATTCCTTGTGAGTGAAGACCCTCTCTCCTGTTTAAGAAAGGTGAATCCCACCCAGTGCTGGCAAGCCTGGTGCTGTGTACACCATCCCATTATTGAAAAACCCAAAATTGTATCAGTGATACCAGCCACAGACATGTATTAGTAGACTGTGTCTGTCTGTTTCCTCCATTGTTGCTGCCCACCACTGCTAAATTCACCTGGACAAAATAAGGAGCAGACCAATCATCTTCCAATTTTATGTCTCTATTTTAAAATTGGTGAGAGTTAGGAACCTACATACATTTGCATATCTGGTATCAAACGCAACATTTATTCACTCAAGTGACCTATTGGAGACCTTTTATAAATCACCTTGTGATTTTCAAAACTGCTGTAGTTCAAATATCTATAAACTGTCTCAATACATATCCAACAAGTTATTCTGTTTTGTGTTAATAAATTAATTCACTGTGATAATAAAAAATGTTTGGGGTGTTATTTTTTCTGTTGTTATTTTTGGGTCACGTTAAAAAATCCTACATAACACACCATAGCATGTATGCATTGCAGTTTTACACTAGCTTAATTTACAGTTCAATCAATGTGAGCTACACCAGGGGCTGTGCTAAGCATAGCCTTTCTGGATTCATTAGAGTGTCTGCTCATTCAAAAATAAGGCTTCACTTGCCAATAGTCATTCTTTCCAAGTCCTTTCTAGCCTTCTTAGGAAGCAGCTCTGCTAATAAGCTGCAGTGGGGCCTTGCACTTACAACTATACTCTTTATTGCACATTATCCACATCAAACATTGCAAAGCTGTTTAGTTTTTAAGTGGATAGTTGAGTAAATGACACATTTTCATACTGTACATATCAATATTCCAGATAGGAAAAGTGAGTGTCACATATATTCCAGGAAGGGGGAATAGCATGATTGTCTATACAGCTGCTTGCCAATCCTTCACCTTTATGTTGATTTTTTTCATTTCTTGGTGTAAAAGAAGATCATTCTCTTATCCTGATCATAACATAATCTTCTCAGTTGTGTTTGTGAGTCTTTCAAGGCCTTTACTGTATGCAGCCATTACACATTACATCATTATCCCTAAATTAAACATTACACTGAAAGTACAAATGGAAAAAATATATGGACTGACAAAAAGTCAACTCTTTCTTTCTAACTATTCCTGTATAAAAGACAGGTGAAACCAAAATTGAGCCTCACTGCTTTTTAAGACTTCTGGAGATGTTGATGGCTTCTCCTTGATATTGACATCTACCTGGAAGGCAAATTCTTATTTTCATTTCAAAGCTTACTGGAAGCAGCAAAAGCTGAAGAAATTACTTCCCCAGTTATAGCCATAAAACATGCTACTTTTGGTCCTCAAATACTGATTGATTGGCTTTGCCCCTCAGAAAAGATATGCTATTTCCTGAATGACAGAACAACCAGTCATTGTACTTGTGACTAGCAATCCCAGGATCATACATCAACCTGATGCTTAAGATAGATCTGCAATCTTTTTCTTAAGCAAGGATAATTTTTAAAAGTGCAAAATGTGAACAAAAAAAAAAATAGAGTAAAAATAGTTTTAAAAAGGGAAATCTCACCTGCAGCAGACAAAACATAACAGATTAACACAAGTCTTCTTTCACACCTTTTATCACTTCATCACTCTAACATGGGCCTTTTTCTTCAGTCTTAGTATTAACATAGTGACATTCAGGCACTTCCTCAGCAGCAAGAAGCTCTTCACAGGCCCTTCTAAGAAATGGCATTTTGTAAGCTGTGAATCCTCTCTTCCCACTCCTCTTCAAGGATTTTCAGGCTTTCTGAACTGCAATGTTCCCGTGTTTGCCACATCAGTCCTTCTCTGCCAGCCCAAATGGCATTCTCAGTTGCTATCAGAGAGGAAACCATCTCTTCTCACTGCAAAAGCTTCCACTGAACCCAGATTTCAAGAGACAGGAAAGGTCAGAGCAAGCAAATTCCTCCCTGCTGTCAAGTCACAGTCTTTTAACAGTATACAATGTACTGAAGCAAGTAAAAGAAACACAGTCTGTTACAGACAGAGAGGGCACTGGGAGGGGTAGCCATTTAGACCTTTCAGATGAACTCCCATACATCTCTGTTTATGCACTTGTGGTCCTTCTACAGAATCAGACTGTCTGAATTTACAGCTGGTTTTGCAGAGCTCTACTTAAGGGAAATAAAAGTAGCAAAAATACAGAAACTTTCCAGAGAAAAGAGTGGGAATGTCAGGTCTAGAAACTAAACACATTGGACTTGAAAACTGAGTGACTTAAGGATAGATGTTCTAGCCAAATTAAAGCTATTTGCTTAGATGATAGACCTGTGAGGCTGAGTTAGGTCTGCAAGACTTTCTTCCTTATACAGGACATAGAATTTCTCAATGACGATCCCATATGGTTTTGTTGTGGTGGAATTTCCCCTTCAAAAAACCACCTACTGCTGGTCAAAATATTTCCAGATAATTGTCAGTCTTTTCTTCTGATAAACCTTTTTAAAGCTTAATTGCCCTTGCAGTTAGACATATGCTTTCTTTCAATGATTAAACAGCTTCATCCTGTAGTTGCACTTGTCTTCCAGATTAAACAGGTCCCTATAATTGGAAATCACCTTTGCATTCATACGCTTGTAAACCATGATAAAATCCACTAAATTTTCTCTTTAACAAACTTGATTGAGATCCACTGTTTTATTGAGATATTAATTGAATAAATTTTACATCTTCTTTGCAATTTTCGGCTTATGAAATTAAAAATACACCTTTTAAAACTTACCACAGTATTTGTGTGAGAAACCATCCTCTCTTAGTAGTGTACATAGGAACTCTTGTGCCCCTGCTTAGGTATCTAAGACAGACTGATCTCAGAAAAAACACATCATTGGAAGATTAAGTTCAAGTGGTTATTCATCATTATTAATTTCAGCATCATTACTTCCCACTATACATCATCTCACAACACAACTATCACAAACTAATGCTGGTATAAATTTTTTTTTTCTGAATTTCTGTTGCTTTATGCCATTGGAACAATTGTAAGTCAATTTTACTTTACTAACAATGATTTTCCATTCTTCTTCCAGCTACTTACAAAGGCATTAAACCATACTGGGCTAAGAACAAATCTCCACTGGCTGACAATTCCCATTTAACTTGACTTTTGATAACTAAGCTAAAATGGTTTAAAATCTTTATATATGTAATATAGAGATTTTGCATAATATTTGAGATATAGCACCTTTATACATTTCATCAGCTCAAATGTCTATATTATTCCAAAGTACCTATTGTGAGAAAAGTTTATCAGAATTGTAATTGAGAACTTTGGGGGAAAAAAAAAAAGAGGTATTAACTTCTTGAGACAAAAAGAGGAAGGAGATTTTTCCCTCTTTCTCTCTACATATATATTTAATATTTTCTCTCTGAATCCTTCCTATAACACTGTTTATACATGAGCATGGTTGGACTCAATGATCCCAAGGGTCTCTTCCAACCTGAGTGATTCTATGATTCTATGATACTATGAATTTACTTCAGTTTTGTAGCACTTTATGCTGGTTTTATTAATATTACTCTTTTTTTTCCATCTACATACATATAGCATACAAAAGCTGTGAATTTTAAATGTTTTTCAGCTTGCATACCTTTCGTAACATTTTCTGCTAGAATCTGAATTCAAGGAATTTCTTATTACCACATAGTTTTATTTTGCATTAGTTTGTATGATGGGCAAAAATCTTCATATATCCCCAATATAATTCCACTTTTTATTTTCAGGGAAGATTTCTTAATGTCTCCTCCACTGTGTTTGTTTCTCTTACAAAGCAACACCTTTACTGTTTCCTCCTGAACTTATCTCCTGTGTCAGTATGGCAGATGAGTTGGAGGAGGGGTAGGAAGGGGGTAAATAATGTGTCATCCACTGATGCCAGTGAATTAATTTGTGTATGCTCCACTAGAGCATATAGTGCTCAGTTACAGCAATCATCTGTTACGTTATCCTTAGATTTGTCATTTGTTTATACTCAGCCTTTGTGTACATCAGTGAGCGTTTCTGTATCATTATAAACTTGAAAAGATTCTTGGATTAATATGAGTTTGAATGTCTATCTTAATTTTCTCTAGTGGAAAGCAGCAAACAATCAAAGCATTGCACTGAAGGGCCAGCAATAAATTTTTCCACAAATGATATGTGCTATGCTTCCATGATTCAATTAATTCCACATGACTTTACTCACAACAGAAAATGATACTTGGTGTTAGTTTCCATGATACATAAAAGCTAAGAAAGTATACTTCTTCCATGCAGCTTGGAAGTGTAAAATGGTGGGTAAAGCTGGATATCATATAAGCACACACACATAAATACATACACAAGCATAAACATCTTTTAGGGAATCATGAAGTGATAAAGAGCTGCATGAATCTCTGTGATACATACAGATAAAATGGAAAATCTAAGACTCATTTCTGTCATCTATCTAATCAAGTAATTGATATTTTTTGAAATTAAATGAACAGATCCTTGCTTCACATTTTTCATTGTTAAATAGCATATTAGCTGAAATAAATCATATAGTGCAATTGCAAGGGTTGAAATTGGCCTAGCATGATGTGCTATTTTATACAATCAACAGAAGATATTCAGTAAGAATAGGAGAAACATAAGATTAAGGTGAGCTTCTGTATTAAACAGTTGACTTGATTTACTGATCAATGAGTGTATCAACCTGTATATAAACAGGAAGAAAAAAAAATTACTGGTGTTGACAAAATGGCTCACATTTTGTGATGGACACAGTAGGAACACACAATAACCACTGCTGTCTAAAACAAAGTTTATGAAACTATGGAAAAGCTTGTATCAGAATAAAATCAGTATCATTGCAGTATTACAGAAGACATAAACTTCAAGGTGAAAAGTCTTTTCTCAATAGGGTACAATTTCCTCCAAAAATCCTTGTGCACCTGGGACTGATTTAGCAGAAATACATTAGGGTGAAGTACAACCAGCTCCCTCAGTACAGGGAAAATGGAATGTTCTATAGCTGAATCCGGAATGTTCATGCTGCAACAGGGTAGGTTTAGGCTGAATATTAGGAAAGAATTTTTCACAGAAAGAGTGGTCAGACACTGGAATAGGCTGCCCAGGCAGGTGGTTGAGTCCCCATCCCTAAATGTGTTTAAGCGTCCTTTAGATGTGGTGTTGGGGGATATGGTGTAAGGGAGAACTTTGTAGAGTAGGGCTGATGGTTGGACTTGATGATCCCAAGGGTCTCTTCCAGCCTGAATGATTCTATGATTCTCTAGATGTTGCTGGTATCCGATATGTAGACTTCATCCCCGTGCAGTTGTGGCAGGTACTTTTAAGGGGTTAATAAGGATTTTCTGTAGAGCATTTAGTTTTCCAGGGAACTCACAATCTTCCTATGGCTTCACAAAGCCAGCTAACATCCATACTGTGTTATATTCTGGCAAACATGATTACTAGTGTTTCTGTAACAAATCTTGAAATCATGTCTTTGTTCAAGAATCATACAGGTTGCGTGGTAGATAACACATAATAATTCCTTTAAAAAAGAATGCAGAATTATAAGACATTACTAGTATTTTAATAAATTTATATATTACAATAATAAGCACATATATATAAAACTTATAAATGTGTAAGTATGTGTGTATATATATGTATATATAAGATATACATCCTGAGTCAGTCTTTGACATGCTGACTCTCTATAGAGATGCTATATATTTTCCATTAATTGGTGTTATATTTTCTTGTCATATCAGAAAAGAAAAAAAAATTAAAAAGGAATGCAAAAGTATTCAGCTCAAGTTCATGGAAACAAGTTGCTGAACAGAGCTCTCTTATTTGGTGTTTCTTTCACAAAATTTAATGATGCAAAATTGCAATGCAGCAGACACTGTTACTTAGTATTCATATCACAGAAGCAATAAAAGTCTCACATTCTTTGAGAACTGTTTGATAGAGCAAGTTTTTGTAATTAATCTTTCCTGCCTGATTGCATTTCAGTTACACACCTTCCATTTTCAGTTAAGAGGCAGTGTGCAGAACTTCTACTTACCTCCCAAGTACAATCATAGCATAGCAAAGTAAGACAATGATACAGACTCAAATCTAGATTATATTGTCATACGCTGTTAAAAATTATAAAATGTTTCAGATTGTCAGCTAGTTCTTGATACACAAGAATGACTATTAGTTATTTGATTTGCTATGGCAGCTGAAATATGTAGCTGCTTGGAAGTATGAATAAACTCTGAGATTTAAGGGAAAAAAGAAATTGTCTCAAATGACACAAGGTATCTAAACAGAAGTCAATAAAACAGTAGGGAGCAGAGAGCAGAAGCATTTCTGCATATAGGAAAGGAATTGACAAAGTTTTACACATCTCGCTTAATTTCTGTTTCTCTACTTAGCTGATCTTCAAGTGTGTTTTTCTTGGGTTTAGATTTCATTTGACAGTTTTTTTTACTGAGTGAAGGACTAAACACTGATTCTTACAGGATAAAGAGCATAAACACCCATCAACGTTCATGTTTGAAGAAATTTATTAATGAACAGCGGTTTTAGAAAAACAGTGAGTCCAGCACAGCATCAGCATTTACCAAATGTTGCCAATGTCTGTTACTGGAATGATGAAATGTTTCAATGGAATAACTAATGCTAAGCCTCTGAAAAATACTTTGATTGAGCAATTCTTTTGGAATTACTTCTTGTCTTTCAGTAGAAGACAAACTCTACTAGTTCTGCTCAATGCATTTTATATATATACACACATGTATGTATGTGCATGCACACACATATATAATTATACAGGCACAATAAACACAGTCGACAATTCCTGTCCTAGAACAAGATCCTGTATTCCTGTTTGAAGAGATGGGCTGCTTTTAATGCTAAATTTCCACAATCGCTTAGTGATAGTTTACATAAAAATGAACCCCCTACACTTGCTCATTCTCTCTTATACATCAGAAATTTTCCACAGAGGAATCTTAAAGCTTTTATTGCTGTTTTATAGGGAAAAAAAAAAACCCAAACAAAAACAAAAAGAAAAAAACCACAAACAAAAAAAACCCAACAAAAACAAACAAAACCCCAACAAAACGGAGAACCAGATCTATGTACAGCCTTCCATTTGCACTGTCTGTTCTTTCAAGCTGTGCTTGAATATTCTTTGAAATAACTCCAGAGTGCCTCAAATCTGAAAAGTCATTAGCAGACGTTTAGTATCTATTTAGGTCTAAATTACATGTTCACAAAATATCTCCTACACTGTTTGGAAATTTCCTGCTCCCTTGATTTTATACTCAAAATAGTTAATGCTTTTTCTTGATATTTTATTAGTGATGGAGCAGTAAAATATATTTTCACCTCCTACTGATATGAAGAGAAACTTGAAATATGAGAGGCAAATACTCAAAAATCTCTATGTTTGAATGCTTGGGATTAATAGTGCAGATCTAGTTTTCAAGTTTTAAGTTATGAATTTAGCTTCTATCTGTAAAGTGCTGCAACTCTAGAAAAAAACAAAAGACAAGATGAAATTGACCAGTTTATAAGTGATTGGTAGATGTTTAAATAGGGACAAATAGGTAGTTTGTTCAATGTAGGCCAGGGAAAGGGAAAAAAGAAAGAATAATTCCAGGCATGTACTGCGTTTCAGTTTAAAGTGGTCAATGAGGGAAATGACAAGACAGAGGAGGGAGAATCCCAATTAATCAAATTGTTAGCTATGATTTTAACTGAATTCATCTATCGCAAAGGAAGACAAGAAAGCAAAATAGAATCAAACCTATAAAGTTATAAAATGAATGCATATTGTTAAGTAGTGAACATTGACTAAAGAAAAGACAAAAGTCAAATTGTAAAAAACAAGAACACTAATTATGACGATGCTGTGGGGACCAGCTACTCCCAGGAGCCAGGATTATCAGGGCAGGGTCTAGCAGCCAGCGTCTGTACATCCAGTACTTTACTAGGGATTTCTAACAGTGACTCATATAGATCAAAGAGACAAGTTTGTTTATAATTGAAGTCAATGCCCAAATGTTCACGTGCTTGGAGTATATCAGGATCAGATTTTGAGCACTGAAGTTTTTACTTTCAGAAAGGCATTTAAATGACTACAAATTCTATTAGCATTAAGCAGCCCTAAAGGTTGATTGCATGGCTCAGATTAAGTGACTGTTCATACTTTTGCTGATATACAATAATTTCCTTTGGTAATTGCGTTTGAGTGTATTTACACCTGGTTGCATTCAGAATGTTTTTAATTGTCTTTGGTATGTTTTACTTTAAGATTGGAAAGCAAATGGGCTGAACTGTGAGGTTGTTTTTTGCATTGAAATTTGATAGTAACTTATTCTTTCATTCTTTGCCTCAAGTGCAGTAGACTTAATTGGTTCCTAACCACTGAATTGCAATCATGGTTTATGGCTTAGCTAGCAGTCTTTAAAGGTTTGATCCAACTTCATTTGCAACTTTCAGAACACATCATTACATCAGTGAATATCATGCATAGGCAAGGAGCGTGCCCTTTCACTTTTACTGTTTGTTAGTGCTACAGTAAGATACAACAATCTCCTTTCACCTTAGGAAGGCATTTCACCTTAGAAACTTAGTGAGTTTACACAGTCACAGCAAATAGATGAAGTCATAGAGGCCTGTGCTTTCTTGCTTTTCTGAATCCAAAATCTTTAAAGCTTGTTGTGAGGAGGGAGCAAGAGGTCATCGTGTTTCAGGGTTCGAACACTGAATCCCCATATTTATGCCTTTCATTTCCTGAAGCTTTTGTATAATAATCCTCATGTCTCTTCATGTCTCTCCTCAATTTATTTTATATGAACGTAAAAGAAAAATGTTTCTTTGGCATGAATTTTCCATACATAGAATAGCTGACAACGTACTCAAACAGATAAATCCATAAACTAACTGAATATATTTATAGTTTGATAAGTACTACAAATTGCACAGCCATTTAATTTTCATTACTGATATTCATATGCTTCCTTCTCTTTTATATACTGATTTATTCTATTTTAGGGCCCAATAAAACAAACATATTCATTTTTAAAATAGAAGCAAGACTGCAGCAGGTCTTTAAAATAGCTTAGCAAGCAGTCCAAATAAACTCCTGTATCATGTCCTAGGAGATAATATTTCAATAAGTTCTTCTACATGTGTCTGTCATTACTTGCAACAAGTAGATCTCCCAGGTAATCAGCAGGACAGTATCATATTTCTATGCAGGAAGGCAGGAAATAAGCCTCTTAGCTCTGACTGTATCATCTTCCAGAGGTGGAGCTCCCTTTTCTTTCCAGACTGCTGCTTTATTTATCTCCTCCTTCATGCATCAATAGTACTCCTGAGTCCAGTAGCAAAAGCTTTAAACGTCATACCTTAAACTGTTAATTGAGTTATAATAGGCCTTGTTTCTGACTATTCTCCTTTAGCTCTGCCCACAATATTGAATCCATCGTAAAACTCAAAACTTCTATTTCTTTTCTAGTTAAATAAAATAACTGAAAAACTTCTGTTAGAAATTATCTAGATGCAACTGTGGACGGATTTTGTCACTGAATGGTTTACCTATGAAGGAAATAAATGCAGCAGATGTTTTACATTGAAACAAAACTAAACAATGTTTATTTATAAATAAATACAGCTGATATTAAATGTGGTTGTTGTTGTCCAGATGGACAAGCTTTTGTCACATAGAAGCCTAGAATATGTGATATTTATCTTTAGATTTTCATAAAGGATCTAGTATCAATTAGCAGATCACCATAGTAGTAAAGAGCCATCATTTAAAAAATCTATAGTCTCCTCCCTAGAGCTCTCAGATATATATGTAAATATGTACAGTGTCTTCAACTAAATCTAGGGGAGGACAGAAATTACTATAGATGAAAACTCAGTGGTCTACCTAATTTTTGAAAACAGCATTAATAAACTAGGAAACTATTTTATCTTTTCCAATCATATACTATAGAATCATTCGACACTTCCGTAGGTTAAATAGTAAGGTAAGAGCTTTAATACTTTGCATAATGGCAGAACGAATGACTTGATCATTCTATATACAAATAGAAGCACACTAACTGCCTCATTTAATCCCGTCAATCTTATTTTTTCCCTTTTACAGCTAATAATCTTTGTGCCAAAATAGTGTGTTCAGGGAATTAGCTGACAGCAGAAATTATCTGAAAAGTGTTTTTAAAACCATCTATGATCATTTTAATTTTAAAAGAGTAGTTGCAATATTTATACTAAACCAGCAGCCAAGTACTCTATACTACAGAAACCATTCACATCACTGAGTATTGTCATAATTAGACAGCTTTTGTTTTCAAAGGGGCTGAACTTGCCATCTGACACTTTTTATTATAACATTAAGTTGTTCTTCCTGGTAACTTTTATAGCTTCTGAGTTATACAATTAATTTGAATTTGAGTTGGCATGAAGGCAGCACATTCTGCCAGCAGTATCCTGATGGGGATATCCTGTGTGTGGTATGCAGGAATCCAGCCACACAGTGAGTCAAAAGAGATTGTTTCTTCCTGTCTCTCTGGGTCTCAGAAACAGGAGCTCTCTCAATACAGAGAAAGATAATGGGTGAGAAAAGATGGAAAGCTTTCAGTGTAGATCATGGATAAACCACTTTTAATCTCTCTCAAGCTAGAACAGCAGCGAAATGAGACTACTTAACAAAGTAGTCTTGCTGAAGAATCAAGGATGACATCCTTGCAACTGTCTTGCTGAGGTACTAAATGCTGAGGTGTACTTCTCCAAGCAAACTAGTACTATCCTCTGCTACCTTGAAGAGACAAAGAATATGCAACCTGGTCTAGTAGCAGGTCGTCTTTATGGTCCCTTCCAATCTAAAACATTTGATGATTCTATGTCTAAGTTTGGAGAGCGCAGAGCCTGTGATATAATGAATGCCTGAGTGGACCAACACCTGCCTGCCAAACCCTTTAAATGCTAGGCAGAAAAGAGATACTAGCTATCAAGTAAGAAGGAGATAGAAGAAATTTTGTTTCACTCGTGTTGTTGGCATTGAGTCGCAACTCACCCTTAACATATTCAGAGGGAAAGGTGAAACCCGTGTATATTAGGACACTGGAGCCTCAGAAAAGTAATTGTCATTCAAATTTAAGTTTTTATCACTGTGTATATACTTTTTGAGGTTGTCCATGCCTGTTTTATTAGGGTATACTGAATAATAAAAAATACTTTGCTGTGATAAATGTCTGATAATGCATGGTCTGCAAAGTAGAAAAACAAACAAACAAACAAAAACAAACAAACAAACAAACAAAAAATTGTTAGGCTTTCTATTTCCTTAGAGACAACAAAGCAAAACAAATTCCAACAAATCATTGGAAACGACATAATTTTCTTTCACGGGAAATTCCTAATTCTGCAAGTCTCTCTCTTAGATGAAAGTATGGTATCACTTCTTGCAACTCTCCCCTAAAACACACATTCTTATTAATGCACACATTCTTATTAATATTTAATGAGAACAAAACCAATAGTGTCAACAAATGTTTCTGAAAGATATACTGAAAGAGTGAAAATATTCAATGGTGCAACCTTAAGCTATGACCTCTCTGTGCCATCTGTTCAACTCTTCTTCCACAGGTCATTATTGCTTAAAGGAATGCTTTAGATTATGCTGGGAAAGAAATTTACTAATTATAAATCAATCTGGTATCTGATTTTTTACTGTTTAGGATTACTTTTCAATACACCTCAATGGTTACTTGTTATTTCTTTTTACAGTTCTTATTACTCTGTGCTGATTTACAGGTCTTTATGCAAGACACTTTCCATTCTCAGAGACAGAAGTGAAATTTAAAGAACATAATTTATAGTATAGCAATTTCGAAGAAAGAATTTATAAAATAACAAGGACCATTTGTAAAGTATCAGAAGGTGGCACGTGGACCACTTCCATTTTGAGTTTCCACGTAACTTCTCTCAAAAGTCAAATAAACACTGAGAAAAATAATGTTTTTTACGTAATAGAATAGAATAGACTCAACTAGACTATTGCAATTGGAAGGGACCTGCAACAATCATTTAGTCTACCTGCACAATCAATTCAGGGCTGGCCAAAAGTGTCAACTGTGTTGTTAAAGGCATTATCCAAATGCCTCTTAAACACTTACAGGCCTGGGGCATCAACCACCTCTCTAGAAAACCTAGACCACCTTTAACCACCCTCTTGGTAAAGAAACGCTTCCTAGTGTTCAGTTTAAACCTCTCCTGGCACAGCTTTGAACTATTCCCATGCTTCCTATCACTAGATATCAAGGAGAAGAGATCAGAACCTCCTTCTTCACTTCCCCTCCTCAGAAAGCTGTAGAGAATAATGAGATCACCCCTCACCTTCCTTTTCTCCAAAGCAGACAAGCCCAAAGTCCTTATCCCTCCTCATAGGACATTCCTTTCAGCCCTTTCACTAATCCCTTCTTTGGATGCATTCAAGGAACTTCACATCCTTCTTAAGATGTGGGGTCCAGAACTGCACACAGAATTCAAGATGAGGCCATGCCAATGCCGACTACAGTGGGATAATCATCTCTTTTGACTGAATGGTTATACTGTGTTTAATAGATCCCAGGAAGCAGTTTGACTTCTTAGCTGCCAGGCCATACTGCAGACTTATATTGAGACTGCTGGGATCCAGCACCCTTGGATCCCTTTCTGCAGGGCTTCTTTCCAGCAGGGCTGTCAATCAAAACTCTCCCTTAAGTATAACACACCTCTTATCCTGCCCTGTTTATTATTCCTGAATAGCTTGAAGCCCTCCATACCAGCAGTCTAGTCGTTCTACTAAGTCTCATGAGTACCTATGATGTTGTAGCTCTGGGAGCTGACCAAGGCTTTCACTTCTTCCTGTTTGTTTCTCATACTGTGTGTGCTTGTGCACAAACATTTCAGCTACACTCTTGAGCCCTCCGTGTTCCCAGGAGCAGTGTAAATGTTCCCACTAGGATTGCCACCCTCAGGCAATGCCATGCCAGCCTTTGGCTTATCTACTGCAATCCTATCGGTATCCCCTTTCCCTGTTGATTCTAGTAATGCATCTATGACACATATATCATTTAGTTGAGTGACAACTCTCCTTGTATGACAAATCTTTTTGGATTAGACACATGAACCTTGATTACAAGATAAATCCTTGCAGGATACTAAAGCTTTCTGTGAACAGAGACAGATTCACAAATAGAATTCCCATAGTACATATTTAGAATCATAGAATCGTTATGATTAGAAGAGACCTTTAAGATTATTAAGTCCAACTGTTCATGTAAGTCTTGTTGACAGGAATTACTCAGCAGGCACTCTGCTTGGAAAACTATTTTCCTCTATAAAAATACAGATTCACACTAAAATAAAAACGTGAAAGCGTGAAAGAATGCTTAGCAAGAGACATTATGCATGACAAACCAAGAATCCACCCTGAATTAATTAATTTTAAAGTTATATAAAAGACTGTTTTTTTCACTTTTCCTGCTCTTTCTGGTCTGCAAAGGTAGAAAAGAACAAAATAAAGCATGACAAGATACTGTCTAGTTGATTTTATTGTACTATAAGGGCTACAGTTACCTGAAGTTACCTTTGTGTTTCACTTAGCATCCATCAGAACCTTTTTTTTAAGGAAATTCAGTAAAAAAAATAAAAAAGAATGTGACTGCTTGGACTACTCTCACTTAACCAATCAGAGTCTGGTTCTTAACCTCAACAGATTTATCTTTCAAAGCCAGAAATAAGCCCCTTAGTGATTCCCTTTCTTGTTCCTGAACTGACATAGATGAAACTGATATACTCTGGCATCTGTCAAAAGACTGATCTGGAGATAGAAAGCAAACATGAACTGAAGTGCTAAAACCAATGAACATGATAAGAATACTCTTGCTGACTACTATTGCAGAGAATAACAGAAAGCTTCAAATGTGTCATATGCCACAAAGTTCTAGGGGAAAATGACAGTGAAATACATATTACAATGTATGGAATCTCAACTTATTCAATATGTACAGCAATGAATACAGTACATCAAGATTGTAATCTGAAGTTTAGTTACTCTTTCAGAACAGATTCAGATCCTTCTGAGTTTCTTTTGAGGGAAAAACAGCCAAATATTTTTCAGATAATAAAGTTTTTACATCTTAAAAAAAACTACCTGACACGGAGAATAAATACTATACTTTCAATAAACAGACTTTTTACTTTTACTGCAAAGCGAAAGAATTCTCTTTATCTTCTATATATCAGAGCTGATGAGGTGTGATGATCATGGTCATTTAAAAATGAATTGGTGATATAAAAGGTGATACAATCTAAGCTGATTGCAAATATGAAGGTGCAAATTTAATCTGTGGTGGAAAACCCATCCTTTTTACAGAGGGATAAGTTAACATAAGAGACTAGGACAAATTCTGAATGTTGTGTCAGAAATAAATTGAATGAAAATATGAAAGATTCAGTATTTACTAATATTAGAATATAAAATAACTCAAAAGATGCATGTGTTAAATTTCTTTGATAATTTTGAAAAGATAGAAAATATATTTTAATCACAACTTCCATATTTTCTTTCTTCAAGAAGCACAAGTAAAAACTTGTTTCCCTAAAACTTAGAGCTGAATCACACCTTTATAGCTCACAAATTGTGTGACCCACTTACTGTTCCAAGCACTGCTGAAATTTTATCATTTTTTATTAATTATTGTGCACACAGAGAACTATGAAGGGTGAGCACATACTGCATTGCAAACAGACAAACTGCTCTGAAAATTGTTTTCTCAACTGTAACTTCAAATTTTGAGGCTAGCTGAAGTCCAGCTTCTAAACTAGGAAAAGATTTGATCTAACTGAAACACCACCAAACTTCAGAAACACATAGCAGTTTCAGTGGCCGAAAATATGATGGGGTAATTATTTCAGATAGTATTCCTGAAGAAAGTAGAACAAAAATGTTGATAATGATAAGTACATTTTCAGAATAGAAAAAATTTGGGTGCAGATTAGCAAAGCATTTACTGTCATACTTCCTTTTTACTGTGTACCTTTACTCATTCTCTATAGCTTTGCAGAAGAAACCTTATAAACCGTATCCACCACTCCTAGCAGAAGATAAAATAAGACAAAAACTTGATGACATCATATTTAGTGACTTTTAAGGCCAAAAAAGTAGTAAATCCAGGCACAACAAAGTATCAGATTCAAAAACTTAGTTTAGCTAAAGTCTCAATGCAACAGGTCAAAGGCCATGAGACAGTATTATTAAATTACTCTCAGGTAATTTTCTTAATGGACAATAAAGACTTTGGATATGGAGAAAACTTAGATACCATCAAAATAATTTATACAAAGATGATGTTAGAAGGAGAGGAAGTGAAAAAGTATTTCTAGAAGAATTTGGGTTTCTTTAGTGGAGGGATTCTTATGTGAAGGGTGAGTCTGTAAATCATGTAGGGTCAATATCTATACATACTTCAAAAGCACCTTCAGATGATGCTATTATTTGCCATTTACCACAGCATTGCAAGGAAGTAGACTTTCTACTGTATAATATGAACACAGAACTAATGCAGCCTTTAGTTATAAGGAAACAAAGAACTCCTGAAAAATATTTGTTTATATAGTTTTATGAAAAATGATGTACCTACCACCATTTGAAATGGAAATAGAGTATCAAACACATTTGCTCTGCAAATGTATCCTAAGCACTAATGTTACTCTCCTGTTCCAAGAACTATATAATACAACTCTGCGAACCAACTTTTTTCAACCAATAAATTCCTCTGTGCCCACGTATATGTGCCATACACTTTCTTTGGCATGCAACCACACCAGACTATGCATGTACCCATGTACTGTTTACAAAATTTACATTAAAATTATGTTATTATTCTAGTTCTATAATGCACATGAAAGTGAACGTCAAAGCAAACAAATAATGAATTCTATTTATTTGACATTTTTTCTTGTTTAGTACATCTCACTGAACACAAAGACTACACTTAAAGGAAAGCAAACTCATTAATGCCACTTACAAGTAGGACTTAGCATGTTGCCCTTAATCAGGTTAGATTCTTTCATAGATTGGCATGCAGCAATATATAAGTCTGAAAAAAGTGAATGTCTAATTAAAAAAAATAAAAAGGAAAAAGATGAAAGTGCTACATTATTTGTACATCAAAGTCTTTATCATCCTTTGAAAAGAGCACATGCTTCTCATAAACTTTTTTTCCTGCAGGTCTATCTTTCCTACTTTTATTAAATATATACATCTGAGTTGGAATCTATATTAATGAAAGCGTGCTTTGCAACCTGTACATTACTCAGTATTTTTCTCAGGCTAATAATCAAAACAGATAAACGCTCTCAGATTTCACAATCCTTCTCTTTGTTCAGACTCTTCTTACTGTTAACCTTTCCCTTTGGTGGTTAGCCATGCTGACCTCCTTTTACATTTTCTCAAGCAGTGGTGTGAACTGGCACTATATTACCAGTATGCTCTTCTTCAGCAATTGCTGCACTACCTACAAACACGTAATTCTCTGAAGAAGCTGTCCCTGTTATCTTCCTTTTAACAAGAATTTTCATCTTCATCTAGTTCTCCTTATTAAAATTTAGCACTGCATTTTTTGGCCCAATCCTTACTTCTGTATGAATGATGAATGTAAATACATTATGGCTGCTCTTACAGATGCTGCTTCCGCAGTGAGATTTTGAACCAGATCCTGTGCTTTAGTGAGCCAAATAAAGGGCTGGTTTTCTTCCTGTGTGCTTGGAAGCCAATTTAAACAATTACTGCAAAAACTATCACCTAAAAATATAATCAATGGTTCATGTTGTGATTTGACCTTCTGTAGGGTAATTGAGGTCACCTATTTATTTCTTACTCTCCCTAAGTTCTCAGAGTAGCAGTCAGTGTTACTTTTCTAGTTGTTTGAAAGTTGTGTGAGAATGTGGAGAGATTGCTATACTTTTATTGTTTAGGCCTTGGAATTCAATTCATGAAGATTCTGGTACTTGAAGTGGTAAGTTTATTAATTTAGCTTAATTCTAAGATATTTTATATGTATACTTCTGCATCACCACCAGTATGTTTTATGTTATAGCTACTTTATATTTTGTAGCCTGGTTTTATACTGTTCTGTTATTACAATTTCTCTTCCATCAAGTTTCTGATCTTATTATTGCCTTCATTTAAGGCACAGCGTACCAGTTTTCTTATCTTCTTTCTTAAGCTTCTAATGTTTATATAAAAAACTGGTGTGCTGCATTACTCGTCCCAGAAATCTTTTTAAATTACACTTATTTTTCACTTGTCTTTTTGATTATTTCTATCCTCTGACCTACCCTTTACCTGAAGATACAGAATGATCACGACTTTTGCCTTTGGAACTTCCTCCTCTACTGTGTGTTTTCTGACTGTACAATCCTCCGTGTAGAACTTTTCTGACAGTTACTTAAACAAGTTGCTTCTTTGGGAATTTCCTCTGATGAAACTGACACATTCCACTTTATAATTCCATTCTGCCAAGCACTAAAACCTTACTTCTCTCTTTCTTCTCAGTTCTGTTTGAAGTTGTTGGATCATTTTGGATAACAGGGCTATTAAAGTTTGGGGAGCTTAAGGAGTGGTAACTCACGCTGAAATAAAATCCAGGTCTGATCAATAGGTCTAACCAGCTGACCAGTAGGTCGACTTTACAGACATCTAGGTTCCACTGATTGTACTGATTACCTCTCCATGGACTATAAAAGAAGCTCAGATATATGTTAATTTTTTGACACTTATGTAGACACTGAAAATTTAGATGTCTTAACCTTGAAATAAATCTAATTTTCAGATTCTCCCAGCTCCAACTTCTCTGGAAGATTTTGTCCATGATCAGTAGCTCTCCAAATAACAATCAGTCTTTTTTTTTTTTTTTCCCAAACTTTCATGCTGTCAGTGTTACTTTTTTTCTGAAGGGAACATAATACAAACTCAAAGCAAGCAAGCAAGCAAATTGATACTGTGTGCCATGATTATAAAATGATGAACATTCGGGAGATTTTATCTTTACAAAAGGTGATAAAAAGGGCTTGCAAATACATTTTCATTATTCTAAGTGTTGTGCAAATTTTAGCTAGGAATGACACAAAGCAGCACGTGGAATAGTCCAGCTCAGGAGGTGTACTGCACAGGAGGTGTACTGCAAGTTACTAAAGGACCTTATTACTTGATCAAAACCAGGATTAGAACATAAGCCCTCCCTCCCCCCTGCCAAGTTTTAGAGATGGAAGTTATCCTTTAACAGGCAAATGCCAAACAATTCTATCAAAATATAAATCACTTCCTTGCTGATGTCAAAAGCACTGCAGATTCATTTTTATATAAGACTTATTCTTTATATCAATATGTTATGCTAAAGGATTCTTATACTATAATTGCAGATGGTTTCCATAGATACATGGAAGAAGACTGTCATATTATAGTAAATATTGGATTATACTGAGAATGCACTGAGGTGTAAGTTTTCAGATGACAACATCTATTTTAAAGATTTGCAGAGTGGCAGGACAAAGAGAAGGTTTTTATAAAATAATAAAATCATGGATGAAATAATATGTTGAGCAGAATACAAAAATAAAAAGCTTTCCCTTTTAGTACTTTTTTTCACCATTGAATTGAAAAAGACTCAAGTTTTAGTCCTCACTGTCCCACCAAATTGACATGCCTCTGTTTGCCACAACTGAGATGTGGAGGAAAAAAAAAAAAGAAAGGTTTAGTTTAACACAAAGACATCTGCAGTGAAAAACATAACCCAATGGTCAGTGTTTTCTGGGTACTATTTGCTTTCCAACCTA
>VXBJ01006537.1:970914-993573 GCA_013400055.1 Nycticryphes semicollaris | reverse complement strand
TTTTTTTTTTTTGCAGGAGCTGTCCTTCAAAAGAATACAAATTTTAAAAAGTGTCAAAATAAACCTTCTCTCAATTTTTCAGAAGTGTTCTCAACCTTTTTCTTATCAAGACTGAGACAGTTCTACAGACTCAACATTAACTTACGATTTGTTTTGGATGACCTACACATGCAACCTAAATAAATAAATAAACCCACAATAAAATTTCTCCCATAAAAAAAGGCTGCAGTAATCTCTGGTCAAACATTCTTTCTTTTTATCTTCTCAAGCTCCCACAAGTATTGTTACTAGTCTGTTAAAATCATTTCCCATTTGAGATTAATTCTCTCCTGCTCACATAACCTCTTTGGTTTTGGTATCAAAATGCACACTGTACTGAACATATTCTTAGACCATGACCATACATATGTAATGAACTCTGGAAAAACGACTCTCTCAAGTAACTTTGCTCTGTCAGGGACAGAAATAACAATCAAATGCCAAGATGGGCATTTCCAGCTAGTTTTTATCGTAGCAAATCTGCAGTGTGGCATATACCATGCAGTTCACAACCCTGCTATTTTTGTTTGTTGCACCTCCACTGTTTCCATTTTCTCTAGTTTTTAGCATTCTGGGTTGCAGCTGCAACACATGATAGCTGTAATCCAGGGGCTGGTGCTGAGAGATAGCTTGCCCCTGCCTTCTGGCTGGTGCTCCGCTTCCACCCCACCGCTCCGCCTGCACCAGAGCCACACAAACTCCTGGCAAGTCACAACAGAGAGCTTAGGTGGCCATCGCTCATTTTAGCTGCTATTTTTTGTTGTTGGGTCAGTGTTCAGCCAGATTGTTTCCATTATTTGTGTGCAATCATGTGGCCAGCAATGGCAAAAGAAGGAGCTGGCTTTTCTCAACCTTGTACTTGCCTAACATTTTCTTTCTGCCTCTATACACCTTAAAAATAAAGCAAAACCAAGAAAAACTGCTCAAATTAAGCTGCCCAATGCAGTGTGGATGAATTGTTTTATAATGGTGTTTTTGAGTAGAGTTAAAAGCAATTAAGTATTGGAAACAGTGAAATTCTGCATCGCTCTAAGAAACATGAGAGACTTCATGATGCTAAGAGCATCCTTACCTTCTAATGTTACAGAAATTTAAGGAACATGAGTTTAAGGATAGCATGAAGAGGATATACTTTTCTGTTTGTATTATATGCATACATTATTTCCTTTTCTGTATAGCTTAAAGCCAGTTAGAGTCTATACAGACACAAAAGAAAGAGATGGCCCATGCCAAGAATGCAACACAGGAGAAAACAGATGAATTTTGACAGATAAAGGAACAGAAATAAACAGCAAGCCAGCACCAAATCCACATCATATGCCAATGGTCTCTCTCAGCAGCAGGTAGTCACCCAGGAGTTTTGGGGGCACTGTAATAAAATACAGTTTTAGAGGATAAATTTGTTTTAAAAGAGGAATTTGAAAGAGAACCAAGATATAGCTTTGCTGTGAGCATGGGAATCTTTTCCTGAGTATGAGGGAGAAACACAAAGTTGTTTGCTCATAATAAACAGCTGGGATATAGGAGCTGGCATCTGACACTGATCAGATATGGGAGCCGATTTTTGATACCAGCTTTAAGATAAGGGTTAAGACAAAGAGAGGCTCCAAATAGCTTTAAAAGTGAACCAGGGAGATCTGATTTGATGCGATAAGGGAAGAGGCAAAGCAAGAATGTAAAGAGAGCAGTGACAAGATTCAAGGGACAGATAAGGAAAAAGATCTCTGCAAAAGAATGGATTCAAGCATGAGCACCAAGGGAAAAGAAAGGGACAATGCTGCAGCTTATGTAACAACCTTCCTGAGAATGTTAGCTGCAAGGATGGTTAGGAAAGGCTGTATGTTCCAGAGATGTTATAGAGAAAGAATCTGAGCATTCAAGCCAAGTATAAAGATAAGAATTTATGAAAAACGTGAAGAAAAACCAAACCTATAAAACATGCATTTTTGCAACCAGCACTATGAGTTTCTCTTAAAACCTACAGCCTCTTTCTCTCCCTTCTCCATGAAGTTATAGTTAAATGTGCATCTGTAACTGTTGCCTTGGGAGGGATATTGTGATCACATGAAGAAAACTTCTTAAATAAAGTTGGAGTTTCATTTCAGTTTGAAGAATAATTATGCACACAGCACAAACGAGGCACAACAAACTCCAGGGAAAAGAGAACACGAGCACACAAGAGGAGCTTTGGCTGGCTGATGAATATTTCTTCACTGCATCATCAAGGAAGAACGAATGCGGTAGCTATGTTTTCATTCATCTCCAAAGGCAATTCCTATTTAAAATTGAGAAACTCCTTATTAGATATTAAAGTGGCAGTACGCAATGCTCCCCCACACCACAAAATAGTAGCACACAGCACATGCACCAGAGAGAAGGGAGAAGATTTTATTAACACAATTTTGACAACTCAGCCACGTCACCTGCTGGGCACCTGGCCACTGATGGCACAGCAAGGGCAACACCGTGTGCTCCCTGGGCTTTAGCCTCCCAGCCACCCATTGCTCCCCCTCACAACTGCAAAATAGCAGCGAGGGTTGTCAATGATTTTTCTGACGTTGAAATGCTGCATCACCCCTTGGCAGAATAAAGCAAGGACAAGAAAGCAGCAACTTACAGATATTGCTGCGTGTAGTACTTTGGGTACTACTATATCCCCCTGCAGTCACTAATTATTTCCCTGGTGAGAATGCAAAGAGGGTTTTCCTGGGAAAGTGTTAAAGGCAGTAATGTGGTTTATCCACATGAAGCCATGTATAGCAAATACATATGCTTAGAATAAAGACAGACTTTCTCCAATGACCACCTCTCCAGGGACAGAATTGTCATGCAAGAGGCAGTTTTTGTAAAACAAGCACCAACAAAACACAGACAAAGCACTCCAGGGCCTCTGCTGCAGTTGGCATCTCAATGAAGCCAAAACCAAAGCATAAACCAATACATAAAGAATAAATAAATAAAAAGTTACAATTCTGCTCAGAAAAAGGATGTAAATATTTTTATATTTCAAGCACCCAGAAAAAAAGCACATTCTCCATGCCATCTGCCAAAACACTGGTTTTATAAATTCATACTTAAAGCAACACTAAGCAATTTTCACAATTGTTTTCAGACATGTCAGAGTTTAAAAGGAGTTTTAACTTTTGAGTCCTTACCAGGCTTTTAATTTTTCATTCATGTTAGAATTGCCTTTTGAAAATGCATTTGCCCTTCTCTCCCTATGATCTAAAAATCAGAAATTTTAAATTTTATCTAAAATATTTTTTAAAAAACAAACCAGAACTGTTTAAGCTTCAAAGATAGCTTCTTTAAAAGTAAAAATTAAATAGGAACCAATTAAATTGAAGATTAAAATTATTTTAAAAGCCAAAACATTTTATCATAAAAGTCCTGCAAAAGAACATATAGTTTACTGAAATTCCTAATTTATATTTCTAAATATTTAAAATGAATGTATACTTACAGGAAGCTGTAACATAAGAAAACAGCTATTGACTTCAATAGACTAAACTTAATAGAGCTTAATTTTATTCAAAACATGGACTTTAACATTGGCTACACTACTGCCAAGACAAGATTTTCTAAAAGCTCAGCTAAAATTCATGCATTCAAAATGTGAACAAAATTTTAGAAACTCCACATTTTCACAGGTACTCCAACTCTAAGGAGTCTTCAATTTTGAAAATTGAACAACTTTGGTTCTCAAATAGGAGATGAGATCTTTCGACAACAGACCCCAAAGGAGATTTCTGCTGTAATATCTCTGAGGTAGAAAGACACATGAAGGAGAAATCTGACCCTGCTATGTAAAAGAAATATTGCCATCAGCTTCATTGCAAGCAAACAAAACCATCACTGAAGTCATGCAATTCATTGCATTTCCTTAAGGAAACAATGTCTTCAGTTCAAAAACCATGGCCAATCAAAATACAAGTGTTAACAGGAGATCTTCAGGAAGACATGCATTTGCTTTATGTACCAACAATCCATCAGAAGGACATCTAGCATAATAATAAACTGTGTTTAAAAATAAAGTGTCAAAGGTGCCAATAGTAGGTCTTTCAGTAGGAGAAGTAGAACCAAGACCCCCTGAAAGACTAATCACAGCAACAACATAAATATATTGTAGCTTATATTTGGTGATGCCAGTACTGAATTGTACTGTGTCACATCTACAACTTGCTGTATTTTTTTCCCCACCAACCTTTTTAAAATCATTAAATAAAATGCTTAGATGTGCAAAAAAAAAAAAAAAAAAATCACTGTAAAAAAACCAACTCTCTCTAAAATAATGTAATAGCATATCATTTAAATGGGCAACAGGAGGTAAAACAATTGGGGGAGATATCTCTTGCCTTTTACTGTACTATTTTTATCCCAGGGCTGCACAAATCCCAAACAGCTTTATCAGAATGATTTGGCATAAACGTGACACTAGAATTAAGTGCAGCAAATCATGATCTAGATAATAGGCCAGAACACTATCTTCAGACAGTACTAAAAGCAGTGTATGCTCAGCATATGATGACCAGAATGCAATGTTTTCTGGATACACAGTGTGAATTATTTTCTCCAGGCTTCTGGTCCGGTCCTGGTAACATCACCCATCCTTCCAGTGGCCCTTTTATGTTCCTTTGTGTGGCAAGGATGAAGGTAGCGTTAACCTTTTACAAGGAGCAAAGAAATTGTCTTGCTAAGAAATGGCTTAGCTGTTTGCTTCGTTGGGTTTTTTTTCCTCCTTCTGCCCTTTCTTCATGATTAAAGACACAGTTCGTGCTGTGAGGGTTGAAGAGCCTGCGCACACACTATGCTTTTCAGCTGTACCACCCTACTTGTTCAAATCTTTCTTCAACATGAAGTGAAATTTGAAGATTATATTTAAGTAAACTTGTAGCATGCCTGACAAGGCCTGACAGAACTTTGAAAAGGCTTGCAAAACACCGTAGTTATTTCTGGAAGGGACTAATTTTTTTCTTTGTATTCATCCATTGTCATTATTTTCAGAAAGCCAAGGGCTCAAAGGAAGATTATACAGATTTTAAGCACCACCAAAATCCAAAGAAGAGGGAGAAAAAGAATCCAAACACTTGTTACCTTGAAATAAAGCAGGAAACATAATTAAATACTTAAGTTACAACTGGCATTTCTGAATCTGTTGCTGTAGGAGGCCATCTTGCCAGAAGTGGCAAAGCAAGACTCCCTAGAGAGGCACTCTGAACTACATTTCAGACCGCTTTATTAATCATTCCATCATTATCAAAAGAGCTCTATTTAAACTCTGTATTTAGTGATTAAATGTTACACATTAAGGACTGAATATTCAAAGAAATCTGGTTCAGATTCTATTTGTGCATATGCATCTTTTCTACAGGCACATTTCACTTCCAGTTTTGTTGCATTGAGTGCATGGAATGGCTCATATACATTCATATTTGAATATTAAGGCTGAGATGAATCAATGCACAAGACAAAATTTCGTCCCTCTTTCTGCACATTGGAAAGCCCAGTGCTTTATTTGAAAAATTACAAACCAGTTCATGTAATGTGGATTCCTGACTTCTACACGCACAAAAAACATCACGCACATTTACAGAGAATCCATTTTCAAACTTCATGTCAGGCTCTTACTACCCAACTGTTATGTTATTACTGAAAAGACTGAAACATGATTTACATTTTCTTCCTTTGGGGGTATGACACTGACAGAGAATAAGTGACTTCTTTTTCAGAGAGTACTAGTGTCAGAATGGATAAAAGACTGAGGAAACTACTGTGCTATACAACCAGGCTTTGTAAAGAATGAAGCTTAGATGTTACTGATACCAAGAATAAGTATGTGTGTCATGAGGTCTTGTGCCTATGTGTATCTATCTATCACTCTCAGGTACTTACGCAGCTTCTATTGTGATAGTGTGTAAGTACTTCACAACCTTTACTGTAGTTAAGTTCACATCTCTGGCAACTCTCCATTATCCAGGCCAGAGAGGGAGGGAAGGGTTAGGACAAAGGGTCAGAGGCAAAATACTGACAATGCAAAAATTTGAGTATAAAGACATGCAGGGAGGACATAGTGAGGAAAAGGGAGAAGAGAAAGATTAGCATCACCGCCAAGTTGCAATTCCCACATCCCCACAGACTTGAGCATCTAAGTTTATAAGGCAAATAACACACAGCGCGTAGGAGGCTATGCTACTTCCCATAGAAAACTGGCCCCTGGAGAGTCAGAATTGGCCTTTCTGTATCCAACCTCTGCTGTTAATCCACAGCCTGACACCAAGAGATGATGCTATGCTCAGTTTACAGAGAAAGTCTGAAGCACAGCATGATGTAGACTGTGCCCAACATCTCACAGGGGTGTGTAGCAAAACAGGAATTTTCCAACCAAGTTTAACAAACTGCCTACTGTCAGATGGCTCCTTCCCAGATGTCTCTTCATAAATGAAAGACTGAATGTTAGGACTAGAGTCTGAATCGTTCGCAGAGCTCTTTTCTGAACATTTAACTTTTCCATGCAGTTAATTCGTATAGAATCATAGATTTGCCTGGATTGGAAGGGACCTTTCAGAATATCTAGTCCAACCATCAACCTAACACTAACAAAAAACCCATCACTAAACTGTATCTGTAAGCACTATGTCTTGAAAAGCAGAACCTCTTGCTATAACCTACAAACTGTTCTTTGACCATTTAACCACGTCCTAGTTATTGATGGGAGCAAGACATGGCTTTTTACAAAGCTTTGTGTTGCAGCAAAATTGGGTGCAGACTTGTCACATGGCCAGAACATGTTTATATGCTGGTGCCAATTAGTATTTAATGAATGCTACCTGCACAATGCAATATGATGTTTTCAGTGGCGACTTCTACAAGGTGACAGGCTGTGATTAGTAGATCAGGACAGTTTTTACTAAAGATATATTGCTAATGGGTGCAAGAACTCTTCCTACTGGACCCTAATGAAATCCACGTGGACAGTAGCAGTTCATAAAGCTGACATCATGTCATGACTCAAATATCAGAAAGCCACAAAAGGTACATATTTGCATAGCAAGTTCTTCTTTCTGCTGTTTTTTGGCTGTCAACAGTTCAACATTTATTATGAAAAACTGCCTGTAATTTTTTTTTCTTAGTGGAAACAGTAATGTAAATTGCCTTCATTTTGGCTTAGTATTGAGTTTTGAGAGTTTAAGACAAAACAACAATAAAAAATACAACCAAAATAACAACATTAAAAAACCCCACAACACAAGCTTACTTCATTTTCTTTCTAGCTTTCTCCTCAATAAGCATCTACTACTGCTAAGAAATGAAGCCGATGAGAAGTGCAAAGCATTTTGAGTTCTCTCCCCCCCACCCTCCCCGAGAAATTGTAACAAGTAAACAACATATCACAAAAGGCTGTTGACAGCAAATGAAACAGTACCACAATTTAACATTGCAGAATTAATCACATGGAATGGTGTACAAAATGTTACCAAGAGGGAGATAGAACCTTTAAGGCTGAAGTCCTCAGTTCTTAGTCAATAGGAGTTGTCAGCAGCCATTTTTATGCAGGTACTCCATGTGATAAAAAAAACCAGGATGTTTCTGATTATGTTGAAAGAGGCAGAGAGTGATCAGCAAAGAACCATCAGTCCTCAATTCATCTCATTTCTCTCCCGTTTCCTTCCTTTCTGTGTCGTATGCCAACTACCTGCACAAACTGGTACAAACATTTCCATCCTAAAGAAATACACTTTGTCGCACTTCAGTTCATCCCTTTGGTTTCCTGCATAAACAATATTTGATTAACCCTGGAATATGGAATTTGCACACTAAGAGCCCAAACGTTAGCATCCAAACACAAACTTCCAGGACCTTTGAGCAGATAGTGAGTTCATGTGAACTCTAGACTATATGTGAAATGCATCATGGTCAGAGCCTAACTTCGAGGTAAAACTTTGTTCTTAATGTGCAGCTCAGAATCCACCAATAGCTCTGCATTCATCTTTTCCACAAACTATCACAAAAAAAAACCCCAAAAAAACAGAAGATCAGCAAATCCTACAAGCTTGTGTAAGACAACTTTACACAGACACAGTAGCAAAATCAGCTAACTGAACAGTCAGCGATCATATGAAAAAATGTGTTATCCTGTGCTTCATCTAAAAGATATTCTAATATTCAGGTAAAAAAATAATTCTAAGGAGTCCATTACCATTTGCTTGGAACTGATATTGACTCAAATATCCCAACAGTACCTTTGGATTTAGCAGTTTAGGAAAACAGTAGCTCCTTCGGTCTTAACTGACATCTGGTGGCAAACTTCACATTTTCTGACAAATAAGGCTTTACAAATTCAAGAAGGGTCAAAAATAAAATGAAGGATTTATTCTGAGCTTTTCATGAGGCGTTTTGGAGTTAGAAGAGGAAGGATGCATGTTTTGCCCATTTCCTGGTAATTCCACATCTAGACCTGCTCATCAGGCACAATTCCAGTTAAGAAGGTTTATTAATAGTGCTTAGCACACTTAAGCTATCATACATCAAAATAGAGGGACAACAATAGTAAATTTTTTGATCTAACTAACCAATTGAGCTTTTCCAACCCATTTATGCCCCAAAACTCAAAATTTGTGTTTTGTGACAGAAGTTGATAATTACATATCCATAGCTGATAGATTGCCCACTGTTTTTATGACTGTAACAGTATTACAAGCATGCAAATAATCTGAAGTGACTTTTTCAAGGCTAGCACAATGTTTAAATATGCTTCAATGTGTCATCCACCTGCCAAAACTTCAGCTGAATCAAGCAGTTCCAGATCATTGGAACTCTAATTATTATAAGCACAAGTGGCTCTTGGAACAGCAGCGAGCTCTACATGACAGTGTTGGCAAGCACTCTACAGGCAAATGAATTAAACTCCACTTGCTGATTTTGATTACTAGATCATTCACTATTTTCTGATCGTTTGGTTTCACAGGAAATTAGCGTCACAGCTGAATGTTTCCAACGTGATAGAAGGTGCATTGAAAAAACCCACCACCTTAAAAAAAGCCAACATATTCAAAGCATGCAAAGGCTAAGACTTTTCTCCCTTTATGTCTACGTGATAATGGGTAACTAAACTGATGCATTTAAAGAAGCTACATTTTGTCACGAGGTAATAAGCAATTTTTATTGCATATTCCTTGTCTATCACAAATGCAATGTAGGACACATTAGCTGAAAACACCTTTGGTAGTCATGGTCCCATCTCTATTAACACCATTCACACTGTGTGACAGGAAAGCAACTGTAACATAAACAGTTCATTTTTTGCCTCCCCATTGTGATTAAATCTTTATTCTAATGTCAGGTGTTTTCAGGCCATGACAGTATGTTGGGTCATGACTTGTCTTGCCTGCTAAACAAGAAATAACTCCCAATATATTATCAGCAAGATGGAGGACAATTTGCAACAGATCCCAGGGTGAAGAAGATTTAGACTTAATCCTGAGACATTTTCAACAATTATTTGAGATGCCATTAGAAATATTATATACATTACCCAATATATCCAAAAATTTTTCAACTTGGGATGTTATTACAGTAAGAGATTTGTGTTCAGATTTTTAGTATTTTCAGAGGCCATAACTCCATTCAACAAGGATCACTACAAAATGATACAAGTCCACGTATCGTGAGGAATAAGTAGTAGATCAAGTTCAGGATAAAACTCCATGAAGCTAGAATGTCTTTTTCCATCGCAATTAACCAGACCACACTACAGAATCATAGAATATCTCAAGTTGGAAGGGACACATAAGGTTCATTATGTGCAACTCCTGGCTCGTCACAGGACCAACTAATGATGAAAATTAATTCCTCTATTTCTTTTACCAGATAAAGAACACTACTCTTACACAGCACTACTAGTACTCTCTATTGACAGAGGACACAGCTACAATGGAAATTCTACATCTCCCTGGAGTTTAGTTTCACTGGTAAATTAAAATGCTGCACATCAAGTATTGTGTCGCTCTGGGTTTATTCTTCAGAAAACTAGTAAATCATTTTTCCTCTCCCCTGGAATTCTGCCGCTATCACAGACCTCTCAGTAACTTTCAGGTCTCAAACCGTCGTATATAGTGAAGGCCGTTAAGTAGATGAAATCAAGTCTATTCTTAAAATAGATCTGAACTGCAAATTAAGTGTCAAAAATAACACCTTTTGTTGCTAAAGCAGTGTTCCAGCACACTATGAGAACTGCAGAGCAAGGTTTTAAGTAGTTTCTCATTTGGAGAGCCCAATTTCAAAGCACGAAGATGTAATACAGCAGACAGTAAAATTACACAACATTTTTCTTTATATCACAGTATGATTAGATAATCAGACTAAGGGCTCAGCATTCCCTGGGAGACTTAAACCCTGTCTGCTGTGTAGTAACATGTGATGCAATTCTACATTCAGGCTTACAGAAAAAGCAATGCAGTATTTTAAAAACCATCTGCAGAACAGACTCAAATAAAAAGCAAATGAACAGCAGATTCGGGAAGCTATCAACTTGTTCTTCCTGCTGATGCAAGGAACTGGCATTTGGACCGACCAGCAGAGCACATTTGTAGGTTACAGAGTACATGCTAATTCCTGAATTTCTCTTTGTTAAATTTACATCTCCTTTTCCTTTCTCTTTTGTATGTTTTATTTGCTTTTAAGTATATTGTCTAACGCAATTCAATCTCCATGCTGGGGATCCGACTATAGGCAAACTACAATCACGGAAGATGCACACTAATTTATAGCATCAGATGTCAAGGGACTTCCCTTCTTATGGGAACACTCCAGTTTCTTGGTATGCATTTGAAAATAGTTCTTTTTATTTGCAAACCACAAGGATCAATGCATATTAAAGGGTACCAATGAAAAGCAGGACAGTCAGTAGAAAAACACCAAGCTATGTCTACATAGCAGAAGTAAAAGGCACCCAGGATGCTGCACTGGGTACAGAAGATGCAAAGTCATTTTTCCCCAAGTGGCTCAGGTACACTGGTCTGTAGCTCACTGTATCAACAGATTCCCAGGGATGTCAGCAGGAAACGGCCAGAGAAACTGCAAACGTTTCCCAAACCATCTTTAACTTTGCTCACTCTGTGGAAAGCAACACAAGAACAACGACCCAGCCTTCTGATTGAGGTTGGGTTTTTTGGGCTACCTGTCCAAAAAGTCATGCTGCTATGAAACACTGCTTTTGCTGCTCAGCAGGCTAGATGACAGATAGTTGTACCTCAGATACAAGCACTCCTCTGACTGCAGTATAGACACCACTTCAGTCATTCCCAAGTGTTCCTTAGACAGTTTTGAAGTCGGATAGAAGTAAGAAAAATCTCTACCCAGTTTTGAAGCAGAGAGGATGGCACAGACCACATTTCATCTGCACAAACATGCTTTTTTTCATGCATCTTTCATTCTGTGCTTTGTGTCTTCTGCAAGAAAATACTGACATCCACCTGGCAAGAGATAGCTGGGTACAGTTTCACTACTCTGTAATAAAGTTCCACTGCAGTAATCCCCCAGGAATGCAGCAATTATCTCCTACCAGACAGGTGTTAAATGCTGCCTTCCAAGAGATTATCCCATCCTCTCTCATTTCCTTCTGCCCTAGCTGTACAAGGGACAACAGTAAATAGAATATGCCACTATCTCAATAGGTAAAGAAGAATCATTAGCTTCTCATCCCATGACAGGGATTCCGAGTAAAGCAAGGATGAGCCAACTTCACACCAGCTCAGTCCCTTACTTACAGCAAGATGAAAAAAAGACATATTTTTCCATGGAAAGCTTTTAAAGTGTTTCAATTTTCAAGATTTATGTTATTTTCCTGTGTCCTTCATTTCTCCTCTCACGAATCAAATTAGAAGAGGGGAAAAGAGGATGGAATGGAACACACATATACACACAAAACAAGGAAAAAACTGCAGAAAAATAATTTGTTTCCAAAAATTTTATGACATGGGTCTTCTGTATAGCTGCTTAGGATATTCATATAATCCAGGAACTTCCTTCTGTTACCAGAAAACGGTAGATGCTTTGGAAAAGCAGTAAGAAAGTAAATTGCATCATCCTTCCTTAGAATGCATACAAGCTTTTACCTTTTACCAATCAGTGTTTTAAATGTCAGTTAACTGGAGCCTGCATTTCTTGCAAAAGTCAGCGGTGCTTCAAGTTAATATTTCAAGTATAATTTAACTGAAATGCTAGGGTTTTTTTTTTTTCCAAGAAAAAAAAAAAAACAAAACAAAACAAACACCCAAAAAACCAAAACCCAACCCACCTGAAGAACTCAAGTTGTTCTTCTTTGTTTGTCCTCATCTTTTGTGATAGAAGCATTTGCTTAGCATCCTGACAACAAGCAACCAACCAAAACTTCACCTTTACCAGTACTTGCCCTATATCCTCTTGCAGACCTGTGCTCTGATCAGTTAGTATTGCAATTCAGGATTTTAAAAGAATTCCCTTACATGCTATTTGACCTCATCATTTTTCAGGACTGGAATATACCTGCATTAGCTTGCATTACTGGTTGCACAGGAATCCACACAAAAGTTCAGCTACTGTTTAATGCAAGAGCAACATCCTATCAGTTGTGAACTTGTATAAGAGAAAGATCAATAGTGAAAACAAATGAGAAAACAGCCCTGATAAAACAGCCTTAACTTCAGGTAGTAAGACAAAATGTCTTGTTAGCCATGAGATTGTTTTTGAAGAAAAGCAGTCCACACGTATGGAAATTTGTATGGAAATACTGGTCTTTTTTCCACAGATTTATTTTGGGGATTTTTAAGAATATCACCTATGATAACAGAAAAAATAAGGCAGAGATTGTTACCACAGCTGTCTTCAAAGAAAAGAGAAAAACCTGAGAATATAAACAGAGAAGTACATTGATGTGGTTGTTCTGGTTTGGGTTTTTATTTTTTTCTCCATTATATTTCTTTGAGGCGTGGGGTTTTGTGTTTCGATTTTTATTATATTGTCAGGCACCGAAAGTTCTGTTTTTCTAGAGTGAAAAGTTGTAATGAGATATTACAATACAAGGCAGAAATATTCATATTAAAAGACCATGTTCTATTAATTCACTTTTCAATAAAATACCTGTGTCGTCCTTTACTCAGCTTCTTAAGGCAGATATAAAAGAATTGCTTATTCAGTGTCAAATTTTCAAACTAAGTCCTTTCCCTAATTAAAAACTCTTTGCTCCCTTCTTGTCATATCAGCAGTGATTTCAGATGCTTTTGTTCATCTCCCTGGCTCTTTTTCCCAGAGCCCAAACTTCCCATTGAGCAAGAACTTAAAGGAGCTTCAAGAATTTATCCAGAAATACCTTTGCTACATTGTAGTTACCAGTGTTATAAAAGGAACAAGTGAAGGTGGTGAAAAAAAAACAAAACAAAAAGAAAAAAAAAAAACAACAGAATTAGTCTCCATTAACAGGCAGCCCCTGCTTTAGCTTGTATTCTCCTCATAGTGCCAAAAATACCATAAGAGATATTCAGCCTCCAGAGCAGAGCAGAACTTCCTACCAGCACAACTATTAATCCCCATCCCTTGTGGCCAAGTCTCTAAACAGGGTGGCTGTTAGTCAATCCCCAGCACTCAAGAATGATAAAGGAAAGGATTAAGGTAGTTATCTGGAATCTGAGCATGTGTCAGGAAAAGAATCCTTGATACTAAAAAAGGCTTCACGAGAAAGACTCTATCAATATAAGTATTTGAGTGCTGACATACAGCCACCTGTCATTAGACCAAGAGAAAAGCATCAGGGTAACGGTATGGTTCCAACAAATATGCATTTGTAATGTTTTTATGACATTAATGTTGACTTCACCTACTCTGTACAGCAGCATAAGCTAGGGAGTAAGAATGCTGATGCTGCCAATTTGCTGCTCTCTAGGTCAGGCACAATATGATATCACTACCAAACTGCTGCTTTGATACTCAGGTGGCCTGCAGCAATCAAGCAGGGGAAAGAAAAAAAAAAAGCACACACAGGGAAAAGAGACAGTATAAATAGACCTAATCAGCTACAAACAACATTAACAGCTCCTTTGGTGGATTGCTGGTAAACCCACTTTTCAATTCCTTAGAAACCACCTGAGAAGTCCTTCAAGTAAGGAAAGTCCTTGCCCCAGAAAACCTGCGAGAGCCAACATTACTTTCTGCTGTACCGACCTGAGACTGTTCATCTATTGCAGCACCTCATGCACAGCTACAAGGGTCTCAAGATGCTATTTCATCTTCGTCCTGCCCTCTCATCCTGTAGAGCAAGGCAGTTCTCCACCATCCTCACTCTCACTACTTCACTTCTGTCTAGAAAGGCTCTGACATAAAGGATGCAATTCAGGAAGTCCCTTACCAGCCCTAGCTACTCCATCGCCCGGACTGAAAACAGGGGACAAAAGAGAACAGTTTTCTGCCCTTGTCCTTCATGGCCACAATACGCAGCCTCCAAACCACCAGAGGATATTGCTGAGGGGCTCAACCAGCTGTGAGAGAGCAGACAGAGCAGGAATCTTAACAAGGGGCAGACAATGCAGAGGTAGCTCCAGAGCATCTTTTCTGCCCACCCTAGAGGGCTGTTACAGTGGACTTTAAAGCTCCTCTGGCACTGTCAAGATGAAGTTGTCTTTCTCACCATCTGGAACTGTCAAAACAAGCACCAGTTAATGCAGTGCCAGTTGCTCCAAACATTAAAAGTTGACACCTAAGGGAGGTCAGAGAACAGAAGACAAGCACTGATGGATCTACTCTTTCACCCACAGATACTGAACTGAAGTCATTGAGATTTATAGGGAAACAAGAGTAAGTTTTGGCTCAGGCCTCACCAAAACTTGAAGAAAGAGAGCAAAGGAAAGATAGTTTGAGTTTATGACTTGGGGGGGAAAAAAAGACTTGTGTTCAAAACACGTCTCTGTTCTTTCCCTCTCAGGAAGCAGCTATTTATGGGCCAGGTGCATAAATCACAAGCTACGTCTCTTGCACTTCTTACTCCCTTTGCACAGCCCTTACCTGCAGACTGTAACAGGCTTTTTGTGTAAGCAAGATGCAACAAGCTAAGACTGTCAAATTCCCAGCAGTTATCCCACTGCATGTCATTTCCCCATGTGATGTCTATGAAATATGTAAAGTAAGAGCATCAGCATCATATTTGTACCCAGTTATATTTAGTAATATCTTCTTTTCCACTAGCTCAGCATCCCAATTTCCTCACCTACCTTACATCCTCTTCTAGTATTTATCTGCAATTCATATGCTTTCCCAACCACATCTTCCCTGGGGACGTGCATTCAATCATAAGTATGTTTACTCCTTTTTGACCAGAACCTACTTTTGACTTTGTTGTGGCTATTCTTCTGGTATTACTTGCTACTGCTGGAAGGATTCCCTATGGAAACGCCCTACTCATCTCTGCTTTTCCTCCTGGTGATAGGTAGAGTAATTTTATGTCCCTTGCTTACTCAAACTTTTTCCTCTTTTTTGTGAAGCCAGTTCTTGTAAAATTAAAATGTCTTTCTTACAATGAAAAGAGGATTGAATTAATACCAATTTCACCCTCTTGCCCCCACCACTTGGGCCTTCTGTCACTGTGAGCACAATATTAAGAAGAATACTACAGTATTCCTTTTTTACCTGTGGCTTTCATCTTTTAGTGATCTG
The DNA here is from genome assembly GCA_013400055.1 of Nycticryphes semicollaris. Taxonomy (NCBI): domain Eukaryota; kingdom Metazoa; phylum Chordata; class Aves; order Charadriiformes; family Rostratulidae; genus Nycticryphes; species Nycticryphes semicollaris. The sequence goes on along the minus strand of VXBJ01006537.1, from coordinate 977,856 downwards.
GAATAAATAAATAACAGTTGTAATGAGAAAAAAAAAAAAAGATGAGCACATTATCAGAGCTTGCACTGTGGGAAAGGACTGAAGCAAGGGAGCGCATCTGACTTAAGATGAGACCTGTGGCCGTGCAAGGCATCAACACAAAAGCATGATCACATTAAACTCTCAGATGTTCAAGAGAAGATGGTGCACGGTACATAAGACCCCATAAATACCTGAACTTTTTCATCAGGTGAGCGAGACTGGACAGTACCCTAAGACTTCTAATCTCTCTTTCTTTAGAGGAAGGGCAGACTAAACAAAGGAAAAACATATACCCAAATGCAACTATAATCACAGTAAAACAGTGAAGTTCTGCAATTCCTCATGTTTTCTTAAAATTCAGAAATTTCAGGTAACTACAAAGATGACTCAGTATATGGTTTTCTGTTAAGACTAAAAAGTTAGAACTAGGGGAAAGTTGACTATCACCTGATATTTTCACCAAGACACATGAAGCCACTTTTTCAGAAGCGTCTCAGCTTCTGTTGTACCGTTTTTCAGAAATTTCCCTTACAACCATAGCAGCAAGGTATTTGCTGCTATTTTTAACAACAAAGCAAAACTCTAAGAATAACTCTCAAGAGACATCAACATGGGGTTTTTTTCCAAGTGAAACTGAATCAGTGGCCAAATACTGGCTTAGCCCAAATTCTTTTTAAACAAAGATCCTTTTTCTGCTTCCCTCGCAACTCTCATGCCTCATTTTAAGAGACACTATAAAGCCACAGCTTCAGGTTTCCACCTTTACCAGCCTGGTGTGACACTTGCCAAATCTGTCATTGCTGACACTGTGCCTAAGCCTCTGACTGGAACCTTTGAACTTTTGACATTTAGCTTCAGCCACTCTAGAATACATAATTAAACACATAGGCTGGAGTTTTTACTTCGTTACTAAGTGCTGGAGAGCACTGATCCTATAAGGAAGCAAGGCATTTTTTCAGGTAGCTGGAGAAGAATCAATACAAATTGCTAAAGGGTGGTCAGAGTGAAAGATTGCTATGCAGAATTACAAAGCCAATGGACATCCTGCCATGTCCAGCTATAGCCCTTTTCTTCAGAATCTTCTGCTGGTTGGGAATTTGAGGCATGCTGCTTCTCCCCTGCTCCCCTCCTGCATAGCTTCATCCGCATCAACTCTTCTGTCACTTCGACAAATTACCTATTTCCTCTCACATGCCCAGGAATAAGTATCTTCTGTTGGCTTTTTAAAATTCAGAGACAAACAAAAACAGTTCAGAGGCTTTATTTTTACGCAATTAACACAAGAACAACTTTTCAGAACGCTTATTACTGTATGGATTTTTCTCTGCAAGCCAGAAACTACCCCTACAGCAAGGCAATATACTCTTTTCCCTGCCAGAGGCTTCTGTGACCTGAGCCAGCACTTCACACATGTTTTATGAATGCTCATACTGAGATTCACTATCCAACACACTAGCATCCAGATTTTGCTATTCCTATTCCCATTGAGCTAAGAAAACCAAGCCGTTAGGTACAAACAATTTTGCTTGGACTACTTGTGGGGAAACATGAGCTGACTGTAACATGGTGTCAGAGGCAGACAACAACGTGGACAGTGAAGCAACCACAAATGATCCAGAAAAAGCTGCTGGCTATTTAGGAAGAGGAAATAGCAGTTGAATAATGGAACAGCATTACTATTCTCTCTCACCTTATGGATTAGTCACATTTGTTAGAGTGTTTAATCTCTCCCCTGCTCTGAAGGGCTGACCCACTAATGAAAGATAGCACAGCACAAGATGTCACTGCTGCTCAGCAAGATGTAATCAGGCACACAGCACCTTCAATCCAGTCACAGATTCCTCACTTTTCCTTCACCACAGAAAGAAGGAGAAGAGGAACATTTACCCATCAACAACGTATGCATGCAGTTACAAAGCACTATGCCCATTAGTTGCCATCAGCACTCATTTCGCTTTATTACATTTGGATTTGGCAGATCGTTTTTCTTGAGCCTGCCATCTTCAGCTGAAATAAGCATACTGCTCAAGGTAAAGGCTGAGCACTTCCCAAGAGGTATATTTTTGGTAGGCATTCTGGAGCAAAGGAAATACTATTCCTAGTAGCCTAGTTTTTCCGTAACATTACACAAAACAATAGCAACTTCTCCTTTTGACAGAAAGACATCTAATTTTATTATCAGAAGTAGCCTACAGTGTGCTCAGAAGGCAAAAAGCTCCCAGGCCTTTAAACATATCTTTGCTCATTTTTTTCCCCCAAAATTTCAGCATGATTGTATTGTGGTATTAAAATATTTTGAGGAATATCAGTTAGGAGGGAGTGGAGGGGCGAGGAAGAAAAGGGTGAAGGGTGAGAACAACTAAACCTCCAGAATGCTGTCAATGATAAGCTGTCTTGTGGCATCCCTCAGTATGACACCAACTTCTGGTGCTTCTCTCTTAGGAGGAAAGAATCCTATATGAAAGTCAGCTTCCTCGGTTCAGCACAAACAGAAAAGGCATTCATCAGAGACTAAAAGTATAAAGGTCTGTGTACAACTTATTGTCAAATATCATATCAGAAATTTAATAACAATGTCCTTAGATTAGTAATTTCATTCCACAAACATTGGAGGACATACTGAGTTATAAAATACTTGTCCTGAATTGATTTTTAGAAACTATGATTCCCTCTGTCCTGCCCACGACAAAGATGTATCACACTTACTCTGGACTTCTTTTTCAAATCAGTACTGGAAACCAAAGGAGAACTGGATACCATTTGTGTTCTGACTTATATAGTATTTAATAACTCACTAATCAAGCATTAAACCTAGTGAGGTAACCAGTTGAGAGTAGAGCTTGATAAAGCACATGCTGCTGCATCAAAGCGCTCAGGAAATGCAGGCAGAAGGACAAAGCAGCCATTTCAGACTAAGCAGGAATCATCAACTACATTAACCTGCATGATGGACTCTTGCTTTTAGCTTCCTCATTTCTAGGGTTTGAAATAAGGCTGATCACAGAAGCTCAGTCGCATTTCCATCCCAGACCATGGGAGACAGTTGCAATCATCTTATTCAAGAAACAGCGCTTGCAAGTCCAGGACTGCTGGTCAAGCTGGGGAAATTTAGAGAAGTAGAACCAGACCACATTTCTCAGTGTCAGACACTACTCTTAAAATGAAGCTGAGGACTTGTACAGATTTCTAAACTAATAATTGCAGTTTCCTGCTCCCAAGGATTTGCCTTCAAAAACCTTGGTCCAAAGTAGAAGTAGCTACCCTAGATCCTTTCAGAAGTTCTGGCGTGTACTCTGCAAGTACAGATGCCTATACAGGGTCAAGGAGGAACTGCAGAAATAAGGCATTAAACGTTTATGCAATGACTTATTCAAAGATGGGTAGAAGGAACACGATGCTCTGTGTGTGCCATATGAACAGCATATTAAGAGGGATTTTCAACATTGGTATTCCTATTAAAAACTTCAAACATCTATGTCTAGAACTTCTCAAAAATCCCATACTGTAGATGAAATCCTGGCCTCAGCGAAGCAAAGCTTTGCATTTGTCTTCAGCTGATCAAGGATTGCATGCTGTCTGCTTATAATAAAGAAATCCTTCTTTATAAGTCACTTTGAATTTCTTTGTCAGACCTTTAGAGCTTTAAACAACCTGTATTAGAACACCTTTGAAGTGCAGTTAAGAATTAATTTTACTGCAACTGACTTTACTGGATGAGTTGAATCAAGATTGTCCCTACAGTTTTGTGATCTTTGGAGCAACAGTGAGCATCAGCCATTCAATTCAATGAGATTTAGAAACAAGCAGCATTCAAAATGACCGTAAGCCAAATATGGTGACTTGCTATTTGACAGATGCAAGTGAAAGCACACAGCAGGACCCATTATTTCAACTAGAGAAAAATTACAGTGTTGTTCAATAGACAGTAATGTACTTGAAATACAGGTACTAAGATCTGCCAAGAACACATACATATATGTATGTGTGTGTGCATATACATACCCACAAATCTGTGTGGGTGCTGCCTTCTCTCTAAGAATTCTTATACACTGATACCGTTAAAAGGAAATACAGGTAGTAAAGAAGTCTGAAACAGGATAAGAAAAAGCCTTCATATGTATTCCCAGATGTCATTTTAACAACAGCTGATATATTACAATTGTATGCACTTTTTAACTGCAAGTAAAATAGCCATTACACTTGTAACATTTTATGTGCAATGTTATTGGAGAGAAAACGGCTTTGACAATATATATTTGAAAAATTGTTGCTCTTATTCACAATTCATGAATGCAGCCTCCCTGCAATACATCAAATCTATAGCCAGGCTTCCATCACATTACCTTTTAGGCAACAGCTAAACTGATGGCTTATAGAACAGAAAAACAAAAAATACCCTACAGGGTGGGGGGGTTATTTTGTCTGGTGGCAAAAAGAGGGATTTAATTAAAATTTTCTAGCTGTTTTTTGTGAAACCCTGGGATGTAGGGATATTGTGACTAGCCTGAACAGAGTCATTGTCACACAAAGCGCAAAATCCAGAGAATGTAAATGCATTAACTGCAAAGGATGAAAAATGTAACTGCCTGATTTCCATTTTATTCAGTTGTTATTACTCTTTGCCTGGTCAAAGAAAAAAAAAAATCACAGATATTTAATAGAGAACAATAACCAGGGAAGACACACACACACACACCCAATGCATTATGGTAATGCAACTTACTTAAAATGCAAGAAATCCTTCTGCAAAAGGGTCAATTAAATAATTTTTTTTTTAAAGGCAAAATTGGGGTTGAGAAGTGAAAAACAGAAATACTATTAAATAACTTTGGGACTTCTAAATCACTATTATGTCAAAGTAAAGGGCACTAACAACGTACAGGTTCATTTCTGTCTTACTGCTTGAATTCTAGCCCACATTGATTCTTTTTTGTGTCTGTTCAGCACTAAACATGAAATGAGTTTGGTAGCTAGGACTCCTTCTCCTCAGGACTCCTCTGATTTACTGGAAGACTACAGTCAGGCCTTATCTGTCCTGAGAAGTTATTACAGCAAATAATTAGTTATCTAATCCTTCTGTATACAGTACATACTTTAATTTTCATCCTACTTTGGCAAACCATCAGAGAAGGCAGCTGAGCAGACAGAAAGAGCGACAGGGTTTACTTCTCCAAAGCACCTTCTATGGGAACTCTTCCTGTTCTGCGAGTAAAGACAAACTGGGAGAGGATTCCAGCTTGATCCCTACTTGCATACTTTGGCATCAGTGATGCTATTGAGAGAGTACAGCTATGTGATAAGTGAAAATACTTTGATTGTTTCTTGCTCTTTTATTTGAAGTATCATTCTGCTAATTGACTGAACAGTCCACATCATTTGACTTGTATAATAAAATCCCCCTGGTTTTCCCATTACTTATACATAGTTAACCAGAGATTTTTATGCTAGACAATTAAAAAAAAAAAAAAACCAACAACAAAACCCCCTCAAAACTAACAAGCCACAGACCAAATAGTATTATGTCATCCCCTTATCCATTAGAGTAACTAGATTATTTTTTTACAGTGATATTGCATCTGTACCGCAAAAAAGAGCACTGTGAAGCTGGATACCTCCAGTGTATATACCCAACATGTATCTCCCTTTGCACATACACACACGAGATGTACATGGAGGATTTGGAAGTAGTGCTTCCCTCATTAGTGATCATTTAATGTAGTTTTCCCTTAGTAAATATACCATCAAGCATAACCTGTAAGTGTCAGTATATCACAGAAAGAGCATTTGAACAGAGGTGCTGACCTCAGCTCCAGAAGAAAGGGATATTCACATCTGCGATCCTGGTTTAAACTCACCTCTCTTGAGGTTTCCCATAGGAAGTTCACTGGAATTTTCCAGATATATCAAAAGCGTAATTTTCACACATACCAAAGACTTTATTCCATTCTGCTGGACTTGGTAATGTGCTCATGAAAATAGCACTTCCAGGACAGGTTGATGGGGAAATTAAGGTAAATGAAATGCAAACTGACAGATTTACATGTACTTTTATCTCAAAGCATACAGAAGGAAAGCGCACATACACCCAAACACACAGCCCTTTATCACTAGAAGTTGTTGTCCCACTTTCAAAGGAAAGCAAAATAAATTCTGGCTAGCCTAAATCAAAGTAGGTAGTGGCAGTAACTCTTTAAAAACAACGGGGGGAAAAAAGTTTCAAAATATGTGCTCCATAAATAAAATATACAAGTGGAAGCTGCAAGTGCAGTATTGATCCCAGTTGTAAGTTGAGATGTAGAGAACTGCAGAGTTGGCACTCACAGTCTTCTGAGCTGACAATAAATCCCTGGTTTTCCAGTATGTTTTGTACCTCTCCAGTTGGAGGGAGGTCATTAATTAGGCTGGCTTCCTTACCCAGGAGGTAAAGGTAGAATTATCCCACAATGCCCTATGGCTTGTTCTTTATTTACAACTTGTGTGGGACCTTCTGCAAACAGATGGGTAAAAAATCATCTCTCAGTCAATGCAATGCTGTAATGTAAAACAGAGCCAAAGAAAGAGAAAAGTAAAACGTTCCAGGAAATGTGTGGTGCAACTGATTACTGAAAAAATGATCACTGCAAAGCTACGTGGTGATGGCTTTTGAAATGTACAATAAATCTGAGGGTTTTTTTCTGCTGTAGTCAAGAGGAGTTATTCAAATATTGGATGAAAAGAACAGTTACAGGTATTTTCCTAGGTATTTTCTAGTACGCTTTCATATAAGGGGATTGCAAGGAAGTCTGTCTGCCTTATGCATTCAGCTGAGAGGGACAAAACTTGAGATCCTTCAGATGTGATTAAAACAGTGGCTTGGCTGATGCATGTGTGATGTAGTGACAGCCTGGCAACCTCCCCACCCCCCCCCCACCCCACCTCAGG